>ML313780.1:0-36090 GCA_005239505.1 Nicotiana paniculata
TCACAATAGTTCTTGTCACTTTGATAATTAGTTATTTCATAGAATTTTAGTATAAAATATTACTTCATTGATTTTATATTGGCTTGATTAAATAACGATTAGAGTGACTTAGAAAGTAGTTTACACAAGTCTCTGTGGGTACGATATCTGGACTTAAAATCCTATATTACTTGTCGACCACGTACACTTGCGTGTGCATTGGGAAATCAACCAACATTAAGACCTCGTTTTGGGGTCAAATTTGAAAATAAATTATATATTCGGGCTCGTGGGTAAATGGGTGATATGGTTTTGGTCCGACCCTTGTGTTTGGACCAAGCGGTCCCGGGGTCGAATTTTGATAATTTTGGAAGAATGCTAGGAAATGGATAATTAGGCCATGTAATTGAATCATTGAATCCTTATTGATATATTTGAGTTGATTATGTCTAGATAATACCATTCCGGAGTTGAATTCTAAAGGAAAGGCGGTGTTAGATGGTTGATTGCTATACTTTGGACCCGAGGTAAGTGTTGGTCTAACCTTAGCTTGAGGGAATAAGAGTTGAGTATAATTTTCTACTTGCTAATTGTCAAATACGATGTATAGGCATGGAGACGAGTATCTATACATTGGTGTCTAGCATGACCGTGAGTCCTTATATTGCGAATATTCTGATTTTGTGGTAATTTCCATGCTTAATTGATGATTTCTATATGTTGTGAAGAATATGTGAAAGGAATTGTGATCTTTAAACTCTGTTGGAGCATTGGCTCAAATTGTAACATGAACGATGAAGGTATATGAGATAATTGTATCCTTTGGAGCATTGGCTCAGATTGTAAGACGAATGATGAAGATATATGAGATAATTGTATCCTTTGGAGCATTGGCTCAAGTAATAGAGTAAATTACGAAATGAAGTGAAAGAAAGAGAAAGAGCTACTAAAACATACCCTTGCCAGGTCATTGTTGCTTTTGATATTGTCTCCCTTATTGGGATGTTGAGATCACTATTATGGTTCCCTTGCCGGGATTTAATTGCTTGATATTATTCCCTTGCCGTGATTTAATTGTTTAATTGATGTTCCCTTGCCGAGATTTCTATTTTTACTCTGTTTATTTCCTTTCCCTTGTTTGTGGTTGATATTTGGGTGAGGAAGAGTGTTAAAGCACGAAGGGTGATGCGGTGCCATGTTTATATTTATTATGCACGAGGGGACATTCCATGCCATGTTTATATTTATTATGCACGAGGGGACATTCGGTGCCATAATTATATTTATTATGCACGAGGGGACATTCCGTGCCATGTTTATATTTATTATGCACGAGGGGACATTCCGGGCCACGTTTCTATTTATTATGCACGAAGGGACTTTTCGTGCCATGTTTATATTGATTATGCACGAGGGGACATTCCGTGCCATGTTTTACATTATTATTATGCACGAGGGGACATGCCCTGCCGCATCTTTCACTGTTTAATTTGTGATGTCATTTCCCGTTATTATTTTCAGATATTTCAGACTGTTGTTTTCGTTTCTGTCATTTCAGTATTTGCTATCTCTTACCCCCAGCATGTTCTCCCCGTACTTGTATTCTTGTTTAGTTTCTGCTATATTATTGAACTACACAGGTACACTCTTTTGTCATGTCTTAGCCTCGTCACTACTTCGCCGAGGTTAGGCCCGACACTTACTCAGTACATGGGGTCGGTTGTATTGATGCTACACCTGCACTTCTTTATGTTGTGCAGATTACGCAGCCGGACCCGGAGGACATCATTTGTGGGAGTGTCTTCCAGTTTATCATACAGGCTTCAAGGTATACCCGCTGGCGTTCGTGGGCCTTGGCGTCTCTTCCATCCCCATTGTCTTTAATTCTGTCTTATTTTTCCTCTAGTTTCAGAGGCAGACATGTATTTCCTTTCAGACTTGTATTTAGCACTCTTGTAGATAGTTCGTGAGTTATTGAATCTAGGTTTTGGGAAAATTTACGCGTTGTTGCATTTCGATGTCCTTATTTAGCTTGAGACCGTATTTATTTCGCTGATTAATTGCAAATTATTTTATCTTATTCTGTGAAATTAAGATTATATGCTAGTTTATCTATATACATTGGCTTGTCTAGCGGGTTCAACGTTAGACGCCATCACAGGCCGATGGTGGGATTTCGGAGCGTGACAAGTTGGTATCAGAGCTCTAGGTTACTTAGGTCTCACAACTCACGGACAACTTGGTAGAGTCTGAGGGGTCGGTACGGAGACATCTATATTTATCCCCCAGAGGTTGCGAAATTAGGATGACTCCATATTTCTTTCCTTCTCTGTCGTGCGCTATAATTCTGAGTACTGATTGAGTTTCTATTCTATTCTCTCACAAATGCCGAGGATGCGTGCTTCCCTTGGTTCCGCCCAGCAGCCTGACACTCCTGCTACAGCTCCTATTCGGGGTCGAGGTCGAGGACGAGGCCGTTCTAGAGGCCGGGGTCGGGGCCGGGGCCGGGCTCAGCCTAGAGCAGCAGCCCTAGTGGAGGACCCTCAGGTCGAGTCTGACGAGGAGGTCCCAGTTCCGGAAGTCCCAATTGGACCAGATCATGTCCCAGAGGGGTTCATAGCTACCCCAGTGCTTCAAGACGCCATTGTCTGTCTAGTCGGACTCATGGAGAGTGTAGCACAGGCGGGTCTTCTTCCTACAACACCAGCCGTCTCTCAGACTGGGGGAGGTGCCCAGACTCCTGCCGCTCGCGCGCCATAGCAGCTAGCTCCAGAGTTTCAGACTCCGGCACCTCAGCCAGCCGGAGTAGCTCAGCCGGGTATTGCAGCGCCAGTAGCAGAGGGAGCACCTATGTCAGCAGATGCCTTGTGGAGACTGGACAAGTTTACTAAGTTATTTACTGCTACTTACACTTGTTCACCATCAAAGGACCCCCAGGATTATTTGGACAACTGCCATGAGGTTCTTCGGAATATGGGCATAGTGGAGTTGAACGGGGTTGACTTCACTACTTTTCGGTTATCTGGCGCAGCCAAGAGTTGGTGGAGAGACTATTGCTTAGCCAAACCAGTTGGATCTACACCTTTGACTTGGACTCGGTTCTTAGAGGTATTTTTGGGGAAGTTCCTTCCCATTTCTCAGAGAGAGGACCTTCAGAGGCATTTTGAGCGTCTCCAACAGGGATCCATGTCCGTCACCCTGTACAAGACCAGGTTCATCACTCTAGCTCGACATGCTCTTATGATACTTCCCACTGATCGGGAGAGGGTTCGGAGGTTTATCGAGGGATTGGCCCGGCCTATCAGACTTCAGATGGCTAGAGAGTCAGGTACAGATATATCGTTCCAGGATGCGGCCAATGTGGCCAGGAGGATTGAGATCATTTTGTCGCAGGGTGGTGGTCAGGGGGCTGACAAGAGGCCCTGTCATTTCGGTCGTTTTAGTTAAGCCTCATTTGGGGGCAGGGATTCTTCAGGCAGAGGTCATCCTCCCAGACCTTTTCAGTCAGCTCTCCAGATTTCCCATGGTACTTCAGGTGGTCATGGTTATCCGACGCACTATTCTGATCGGCAGCCTTATAGTGCACCGCCAGCTCCCATCAGTGCACCGCCGCATCAGAGTTTCCGGGGTGGTCATTTAGGTCGACAGGGTTAGACTCAGTTCCCTCAGCAGCCGATGTCTTGTTACCCTTGTGGCGATCCGGGTCACGTTGCCAGATTTTGCCCTCGAGCATCAGGTAGTTCACAGCATCAGGGTTCTTGTGCCATGGTGCAGGCACCAGGCGTTCCACAACCTGCCCAGCCAGCTAGAGGTGGGGGTATAGGTGCTAGAGGTGGAGGTAGAGGTCATAGAGGTGGAGCTCAGGCCGCCAGAGGTGGAGGCGAGCCAGCAGCCGGCCGGCCCAGAGATGTGGTTCAGGGTGGTGGGGCCCAGCCCCTATGTTATGCTCTTCCAGCTAGGCCAGAGGCTGAGTCTTCAGATGCAATCATTACAGGTACTTTTCGGGTTTGTGCCAGAGATGCTTCAGTGCTATTTGATCCAGGGTCTACGTATTCATACGTGTCCTCTTATTTTGCACCATACCTGGTCATGCCTAGTGATCCACTGAGTATTCCTGTTTATGTATCTACACCGGTGGGTGATTCTATCATGGTCGATCTAGTCCATCGTTCTTGTGTTGTGGTGATTGGGGGTCTTGAGACCCGCGTTGATTTATTTCTTTTAGGTATGGTCGACTTTGATGTTATATTGGGGATGGACTGGTTATCCCAATATCATGCTATCTTGGATTGTCATGCCAAGATGGTTACCTCAGCCTTACCAGATTTTCCCCGTTTGGAGTGGACAGGAACTCCTGGTCATTCTACCCTCAGTGTTATTTCGTACGTGCAGGCTCGGCGTATGGTCGAGAAGAAGTATTTGGCTTATGTGCGCGATTCCAGTGTTGAGGTTCCCTGTATTGATTCGGTACCCATGGTTCGTGAGTTTCCTGAGGTTTTTCCTTCAGACCTGCCAGGGATGCCACCCGACAGGGACATTGACTTCTGCATTGATCTGGCTCCGGGCACCCAGCCCATTTCTATTCCGCCGTATCGCATGGCCCTGCTAGAGTTGAAAGAGTTGAAGGAACAGTTGCAGGATTTGCTTGGGAAGGGTTTCATTAGGCCCAACGTTTCTTCTTGGGGTGCTCCAGTATTGTTTGTGAAGAAAAAGGATGGTTCGATGAGGATGTGCATTGATTACCGGCAATTGAACAAGGTTACAATCAAGAATAAGTATCCACTGTCGAGGATTGATGATTTGTTCGATCAGCTTCAGGGTGCTAAGGTATTTTCAAAGATAAAATTGAGATCTGGCTACCATCAGTTGAGGATTAGGGCACCTGATGTCCCTAAGACAGCTTTCCGCACTCGGTGCGGGAATTACGAGTTTTTAGTCATGTCATTTGGGTTGACAAATTCCCCAGCAGCTTTTATGGATTTGATGAACCGGGTGTTCAGGCCTTATTTGGACTCATTTGTGATAGTCTTCATTGATGATATATTGATATACTCCCGCAGGCAGGAGGAGCACGAGCAGCATCTCAGAGTGGTTCTTCAGACTCTGAAGGACAGTCAGCTATATGCAAGGTTTTCGAAGTGTGATTTCTGGTTGAGTTCAGTTGCATTCCTGGGTCATGTCGTGTCAGTAGAGGGTATTCATGTTGACTCGAAAAAGATTAAGGCAGTCAAGAACTGGCCTAGACCAGCATCAACTACAGAGATTCAGAGTTTCTTGGGATTGGCAGGCTTTTATCATTGGTTCGTGGAGGGGTTCTCATCTATTGCAGCCCAGATGACCAGGTTGACCCAAAAGGGTGCCCGGTTCAGATGGTCGGACGAGTGTGAGGCGAGCTTTCAAAGGCTCAAGACAGCTCTGACTACGGCACCGGTATTGGTTGTTCCCACAGGTTCAGGGCCTTATACAGTCTATTACGATGCTTCCCGTATTGGGCTTGGTGCAGTGTTGATGCAGGATGGCAAGGTCATTGCTTATGCTTCGAGGCAGTTAAAGATTCATGAGAAGAACTACCAGTGCATGATTTGGAGTTGGCAACCATTGTCCACGCATTGATGATTTGGAGGCACTATCTGTATGGCGTGGCGTGTGAGGTGTTCACGGATCATAAGAGTCTTCAGTACTTGTTCAAGCAAAAGGAGTTGAATTTTAGGCAGAGAAGGTGGTTAGAGTTGTTGAAGGATTATGACATTACCATCTTATATCACCCGAGGAAGGCCAATGTGGTGGCCGATGCTTTGAGTAGGAAGTCAGCTAGCATGGGCAGTCTTGCTTTTATTCCGGTCAGCCAGAGGCCGCTTGCCTTGGATGTTCAGGCCTTGGCCAATCGATTTGTGAGGTTGGATATTTCTGAGCCTAATCGAGTTTTGGCTTGTATGATCGCTCGTTCTTTATTATTAGAGCGTATCCGTGACCGGCAGTTTGATGATCCCCATTTGTGTGTCCTTAGAGACACGGTGCAGCGCGGAGGTGCCAAGCAGGTGACCTTAGATGATGATGGTGTTTTGAGATTGCAGGGCCGAGTTTGTGTGCCCAATGTTGATGGGATCCGAGAGTTGATTTTAGAGGAGGCCCATAGCTCCTGGTACTTTATTCATTCGGGCGTCGCAAAGATGTATCAGGATTTGCGGCAGCACTATTGGTGGCGTAGAATGAAGAAGGATATTGTGGCATATGTGGCGCAATGTTTGAATTGTCAACAGGTTAAGTATGAGCATCAGAGGCCTGGTGGTTTATTTCATAGGATTGAGCTTCCCGAGTGAAAGTGGAAGAGGATCACTATGGACTTCGTTACTGGACTTCCGTTGACCCGGTAGAAGTTCGATGCAGTTTGGGTCATTGTTGATACGCTGACCAAGTCAGCGCATTTCATTCCTGTGTCAGTTTCCTATTCATCCGAGAGGTTAGCTGAGATCTATGTCCGGGAGCTTGTTCGCCTTCATGGTGTGCCGGTATCTATCATTTCGGACCTGCGCGCGCAGCTTACCTCGCATTTTTGGGGAGCAGTTCAGCGAGAGTTAGGCACCCAGGTGGAGTTGAGCACAACATTTCATCCTCAGACGGATGTGCAGTCCAAGCGGACTATTCAGATATTGGAGGATATGCTCCGGGCTTGTGTTATTGACTTTGGAGGATCATGGGTTCATTTCTTACCTTTAACAGAGTTTGCCTACAAAAAATGCTACCATTCGAGTATCCAGATGGCTCCTTATGAGGCTTTATATGGTAGGCGGTGTCGATCTCCGGTTGGATGGTTTGAGCCGGGAGAGGCTCGGTTGTTGGGTACAGATTTGGTTCAGGAGGCCTTGGACAAGGTCAGGATCATTCAGGATAGGCTTCGTACAGCTCAGTCCAGGCAAACGAGTTATGCAGATCGTAAGGTTTGAGATGTGGCTTCCATGGTTGGTGAGCGAGTATTGCTCCGAGTGTCGCCTATGAAGGGCGTGATGAGATTTGGGAAGAAGGGCAAGCTTAGCCCTAGGTTCATTGGTCCGTTTGAGATTCTTGATCGAGTGGGAGAGGTGGCTTATAGACTTGCATTGCCGCCTAGCTTATGAACCGTGCATCCAGTTTTTCATGTGTCCATGCTTCGGAGGTATCACGGCGATCCAGCCCACGTGTTAGATTTCAGTACTGTCCAGTTGGACAAGGACTTATCTTACGAGGAGGAGCCGGTAGCTATTCTAGACCGGCATATTCGTCAGTTGAGATCCAAGGGTTTCCCTTCTGTTCGTGTTCAGTGGAGAGGTCAACCTCCTGGGGCATCGACCTGGGAGTCCGAGTCTGATATGCGTAGCCTTTACCCTCATTTATTTCCCTACTCAGGTACTTCCTTCTTCTGTCCGTTCGAGGACGAACGGTTGTTTTAGAGGTGGAGAATGTGACGACCCAAAGGGTCATCACCTATTTTATTAGCTATTCCGTACTTCTGAGGCCTTGAAAACCTCATTTATAGTTGCCTCGATTTAAGTGCGCAGTCCGGGCGCGTAGCCGGACAGCTTAAATATGAAATTTCTGTGAAAAATACTAAGACTTGATATTAAAATGAATAAATTTGACTACGGTCAACATTTTGGGTAAACGGACCCGGGCCCGTGATTTGACTGTCCCGGAGGGTCCGTAGGAAAATATGGGAGTTGGGCGTATGCCCGGAAATGAATTCCGAGGTCCCAAGCCCGAGAAATGAATTTTAGAGTAAAATTGTTTTTTGAAAATATTTAAGGAAATTGAAAATGAAATCTGATTAAAAAGTGATGGTATCGGGCCCGTATTTTGGTTCCGCCGCCCGGTACAGGTCGTATATATGGTTTAAGCACCTTCTGTTAAGTTTGGTTGAAATCGGATGTCGTTTGGCGGGTTTTGGACTTAAAATGGAAAATTTGATGTTATATGAAATTTGATAGAATTCATGAATTTTGAGGTTTAATTCGATGTATATGATGTTATATTGGTGATTTGATCGCACGGTTAAGTTCGTAGGATGTTGTTGAGTCAGTGCATGTGATTTGTTAGGAGCCCCGAGGGCTCGGGAGTGTTTCGGAGGTGTCTCGGAGTGATTTTGAACTTAGGAAAAATTGCATAAATTGGCTTCCGCAGTTGCAGGTCCATTTGTTCTTCGCGTTCGCGACGCCTCTTCCGCGTTCACGAAGCTCTGAGTCTTTCCTTCTTCACGTTCGCACCCCTACACTCGCGTTCGCATAGAGTTGTTGACCCTGGGGGACTTAGTCCTCTTTTCCTCTTCGCGTTCACATACACCCTTTCGCGAACGCGTAGCCTTGCAACTTCCTTCACCGCGTTCGCGTAAGGTTCCACGCGTTCGCATAGACCAATTCCTGGACCCCCAGCCTGTTTCTCTTCGCGTTCGCATCCTCCAACTCGCGAACGCGATAACTTGCCCAGTCTACCCTTCGCGAACGCGAAATCACTTCCGCGAACGCGAAGGGAAATTTTTCCCAGTGGTATATAAATATTTCCAGAACCAGTAGCTACGGGATTTTTATAGAAAATAACGAACTTCTTCTTCTCCAAAGCCTTTAGGCATCCATTGAAGTCTTCCTTCACCAAAACTTCTTGGGTTAGTAAATTTTAACTCATTTCCTTCATTTTTCATCTATAATTAATGAATTCCTAAGCCTAAAACATGCAAATAAGGGTAGAAAATCTGGAATTTGGGTAGAGTTAGGCCCTTTTGAATTTTCTTGATTAAGACCTCGTTTTGGGGTCGAATTTGAAAACAAATTATATATTCGGGCTCGTGGGTGAATGGGTGACATGGTTTTGGTCCGAGCCTTGTGTTTGGACCAAGCAATCCCGGGGTCGAATTTTGATAATTTTGGAAGAATGCTAGGAAATGGATAATTAGCCCATGTAATTGAATCATTGAATCCTTATTGATATACTTGAGTTGATTATGTCTAGATAATACCATTCCGTAGTTGAATTCTAAAGGAAATGCGGTGTTAGAGGGTTGATTGCTATACTTTGGACCCGAGGTAAATGTTTGGTCTAACCTTAGCTTGAGGGAATAAGAGTTAAGTATAATTTGCTACTTGCTAATTGTCAAATACGATGTATAGGCATGGTGACAAATATCTATACATTGGTGTCTAGCATGACCGCGAGTCCTTGTATTGTGAATATTCTGTTTTGTGGTAATTTCCATGCTTAATTGATGATTTCTATATGTTGTGAAGAATATGTGAAAGGGGTTGGGATCTTTAAACTCTGTTGGAGCATTGGCTCAAATTGTAACACGAACGATGAAGGTATATGAGATAATTGTATCCTTTGGAGCATTGGCTCAGATTGTAAGAATGATGAAGATATATGAGATAATTGTATCTTTTGGAGCATTGGCTCAAGTAATAGAGTAAATTATGAAATGAAGTGAAAGAAAGAGAAAGGGCTACTAAGATATACCCTTTCCAGGTCATTGTTGCTTTTGATATTGTCTCCCATATTGGGATGTTGAGATTACTGTTATTGTTCCCTTGCCGGGATTTAATTGTTTAATTGATGTTCCCTTGCCGGTATTTCTATTTTTACTTTGTTTATTTCCTTCCCCTTGTTTGTGATTGTTGTTTGGGTGAGGAAGAGTGTTAAAGCACGAAGGTTGATGCCGTGCCATGTTTATATTTATTATGCACGAGGGGACATTCCGTGCAATGTTTATATTTATTATGCACGAGGGGACATTCCGTGCAATGTTTATATTTATTATGCACGAGGGGACATTCCGTGCCATGTTTATATTTATTATGCACGAGGGGACATTCCAGGCCATGTTTATATTTATTATGCACGAGGGGACATTCCGTGCCACGTTTATATTTATTATGCACGAGGGGACATGCCGTGCCATGTTTATATCGATTATGCACGAGGGGGCATTCAGTGCCATGTTTTTTATTATTATTATTATGCACGAGGGGACATGCCGTGCCGCATCTTTCACTGTTTAATCTGTGTTGTCATTTGCCGTTATTATTTTCAGATATTTCAGACTGTTGTTTTCGTTTCTGTCATTTCAGTATTTGCTATCTCTTACCCCCAACATGTTCTCCCCGTAATTGTATTCTTGTTTAGTTTCTGCTATATTATTGAACTGCACAGGTACACTTTGTTGTCGTGTCTTAGCCTCATCACTACTTCGCCGAGGTTAGGCTCGCCAGTTACTCTGTACATGGGGTCAGTTGTACTGATGCTACACCTGCACTTCTTTATGTTGTGCAGATTATGCAGCCGGACCCGGAGGACATCATTAGTGGGAGTCTCTTCCAGCTTATCATAGAGGCTTCAAGTTATTCCCGCTGGCGTTCGTGGGCCATGACGTCTCTTCCATCCCCATTGTCTTCGATTCTGTCTTATTTTTCCTCTAGTTTTAGAGGGATACATGTCTTTCCTTTCACACTTGTATTTAGCACTCTTGTAGACAGTTCGTGAGTTTGTGACCCAAGATTTTGGGAAAATTTACGCGTTGTTGTATTTTGATGTCCTTATTTAGCTTGAGACCGTATTTATTCCGCTGATTAATTGCAGATTGTTTTAGCTTATTCTGTGAAATTGAGATTATATGATAGTTTATCTATATACGTTGGCTTGTCTAACGGTTTCAACGTTATATGCCATCACGGCCCGATGGTGGGATTTCGGGGCGTGACATATATATATATATATATATACATATATATATATATATATATATACACACATATATAGGAGCGGGCTGCACGCCGTAGCAGTTGATATATAGTACCTGATGAGTGAGGTGTTGAGTGTGAGCATTGGCTTATGAGAGTAGAGTCACAACTGATTGAGAGGCTTGCCCGCGAGGATTTATTGTGAGTGATACTGTGCCCGAGGGGCTTTTATTTTATGAAAATACTGTTTTCCCTCTTCTTTACACTGAGCCTCTGATGATAAATGTTTTAATACGAGATTTTTAAATGGAAACTGGATTTTTATAAAATAATCGGAAATGTAAATTTCTGACTTGATTTACTTATTTCCACAGTCACTTATTATACGAATTTTCATGATTTATAAATGCTCGTCACTACACTAATGTTTTTAGATACTTTGGTTACTTACTGAGTTGGTGTACTCACATTACTCCCTGCACCTTGTGTGCAGATTCAGGTACCAGGGCAGAGCGATAGTTGAGCTACCCCATTTGGAGCATTGTTCGGAGATTGCGAGGTAGCTGCTCGGCATCCGCATCACTACTCTTTCTTCTTCCTATTCTATCATTTGTACTTTACTTCTTAGACTTGTTGTAGTAGAGGATTTGCATTAGTCTGTATGATCTCTTAGATGCTCATGACAATTGACTCGAGGTTTTGGGAAGGTGTATAATTTGTTCATCTCATTCTGCTATTTTTAAATCTGCTAACTTTGGGAAATTATGAAAATTTATTGATAGTTTGAATGGTTCGCTAGCCTAGTTCCACGATAGATTCCATCACGGCCAGTTGTGATTTGGGGTCGTGACAAGTTGGTATTAGAGTGCTAGGTTACATAGGATTTAACACTCATGAGCAGGTTTAGTAGAGTCTTGCGTATCGGTACGGAGACGTCTTTACTTATCTTCGAGAGGCTGCAGACCCTTAGGAAAATACCATATTGTTGAAATTCTTGTCGTGCGAATCCATTCTATTCAGCCAAGAGCGTAACTCTTGAATTCATTCCATGTATTTGAACGCGCCCGATAACGCTTGGTATCCGCTGTGCATTGACAACTTGTGACTTCCATGGATGAGTGTGATTGTGGCATATTGGTAATGGGCCAGTCTGGAGGACTTGAGGCCGGATTCATTCTGTGGCTTGAGTACTGAGATTTTGTGTTTGGGCACATGTATTTGGGGACTTATATGTCTTTTGATGTCCTTATTGACGGGACTTTGTGGCTGGATGCCTATGTGGTAGTGTGATTTGATGGTTAGATGTGCTCAGACTGTGATTTATGACAAAAGGATTGGCTGGAAATGTGGCAAGAATTATTGAGTGTTTGATTTCTGTCTCGATTTGGTATATGGTTTCGAGTTGTGAGTGTATAGGAAGTCCTCTCATGTTGTTTAGTTGTGGAGCGAAGCAGATCTTTTTGTTGAGTTATGAGTTCCTGGTGATGTCTTTTGGGATAATCATTGCCCCAGTAGAGTTCGTGTATTTGATTAACGGTGTATTCCAGCTGTATTAGCACTCTTTTGTTATTGTATTCATTGATAGCATCCTAGCGTATACGCGTAGCCAGGGGTAGCATCTTCCTATGTTTAATCATATTTTGCCCATTTTCTGGATATGCCCCGTGAGTTTTCAGCTACATCTGTTCATGTGTCGACTCCGGTGGGCGATACTATTGTTGTGGTCCATGTGTATCGGTCGTGTGTGATATCTATTAGGGGTCTGGAGACCCGAGTGGACCTACTGTTACTCAGCGTGGTCGATTTTGATATGATATTGGGCATGGACTGGTTGTCTCCATGTTATGCCGTTCTTGATTGTCACGCTAAGACCGTGACCTTAGCTATTCCAGGTTGTCCGAGGGTTGAGTGGAGAGGTTCTTCTGATTATGTGCCTAGCAGGGTGATTTCCTACCTGAAGGCTCAGTGTATGGTCGAGAAGGGGTGTTTATCGTATCTGGATTTTGTGAGGGATGTCATTGGTGAGACTCCCGCTATTGATTCGGTTCCTGTGGTCCATGACTTTCCGGACGTGTTTCCTGTAGACCTGCCAGGCATGCCACCTGACAGGGACATTGATTTTGGTATTGACCTGGTGCCAGACACTCAACCTATTCCCATTCCACCTTATCATATGGCACCAGCGGAGCTAAAGGAATTAAAGGAGCAGCTTCAGGGACTCCTAGATAGGGGGTTCATTCGGCCTAGTGTGTCACCTCGGGGTGCACCGATGTTGTTTGTGAAGAAGAAGGATGGTTCTATGTGCATGTGTATTGATTAGAGGCAGCTGAACAGGGTTACGGTAAAGAATCGATATCCCTTGCCTCGTATAGATGACTTGTCTGATCAGTTGCAGGGTGTCAGGGTATTTTCCAAGATTGACTAGCGTTCCAGCTATCATCAGTTGAAGATTCGGGGGCCAGACCTTCCGAAGACTGCTTTTAGGACTAGATATGGTCATTATGAGTTTCTGGTTATATCATTCGGGCTGACCAATGCCCCAACAGCCTTTATGCACTTGATGCACCGTGTATTCTGGCCTTATCTGGATCCTTTCGTCATCTTGTTTATTGACGACATCTTGGTGTATTCCCAATCTCGGGAGGATCATGAGCATCATTTGAGAGTCGTGCTTCAGACCTTGAGGGAGAAGAGATTGTATGCAAAATTTTTGAAGTGTTAGTTCTGCCATCAGCGTTGGATTCTTATACCTCTTATTGTGATGACTCGATGGTAGGCGTTGTTTGCGTTTAGATGCAGGAGGATGTAGTGATTGCGTGATAGTTATGATCTTTGAAAGTGTAGAGAGAGATATCAGTTTGAGGCTAAGTCGGCAGGGGTGTCTCCTGCGAGTTGTCCTGGTGTGTGTGATCCTTATGTTGTTCAGTAGTAAGTTCTCTTCTACCAGTAAATGATATATGTAGAGATTGAGTTTAGATCGCTTGTGGAAGTTGGCATGACTATTACAATGGTGAATGCGAGATTTGCAGATGACTTAAGCGGTTTGATGGGTTGTGTTATTATGGGCATTGTGAGTTATTATCTGTCTTGATCGTTGGCTTTAAGCCAAGTGGGGGAGTATGTTAATGATACGTTGATTGCACGATTATGTGCCGTATTGGTTTCAGTTCGAGGTATATTGGTAGCTCAGTTATGACGTGCAGAGGTGGAGTCTGGGAATGACTCGGGTAACGGAAATTCTTCGATACGGTCGTAATGTACTCTATTGGGTAAATGGGTTCTATTGAATGATTGAGTATCAGGGATGTGCTATGTATTCGAGCGGTGGAATTGAGATCAGATATAGTAAGTCGTGCGCTTCATGGACTTCGAGATTGAGAGTTCTCATAAACAGGTTATTTTGTGGTAGTGAACTATGAAGATGCGAGCAAAGCCAGTCGGATGTTGGTATGTACCATGATTCAGTCATTATGAACCTTTCGGTAATTTATCTATCTGTTGTGGGTGACCAGAGTCGATTCAGGGTTATTGGTAGGCCCGTATGAATGTGTGTTTTGCACCGAGTCGGAATTGCTGACTTCGAATTTCTATTGTTGAGGAATGTACCATTTGATTGTGGTTGAGTTTATTCATGTTCGGGAATGATCTATGAGTTACCTTTCGGTGTTGCGGGGTGTGGTGATTGTTGGCTATATGCACATGTGGTGCGGTTCTTATTAGACTCTATAGCTAGGTTTGAGTAAGGTAAGTAATTGGGTATTGCGAGATTGAGGTGTATTGATTATGCACTTTCTAATTCTTATGGCATGGTATCGTCCGGTTTCCCCATGGTTATGGCAATGCCCTTTGAGTACTTGATGTCGAATTTCGAACGATTATTGATTTTGGGCAAGGTGGCTTGTAGTATTTCATGTGGACCAGCGTGTGGATGAGATCGCGTAGTGTAGCGGAGGTTATGTAGGGGTATGACCCTTGGTATTGGATTCGTGTGTATCAATTTTTGCAATGTGTGCCAAGCTTTTAGTATGATTTTGTGATGGTTATTGTTAATGGCGGGGTAATCCTCCCGTGTGAATCTTTCATATAATTTGATAACTTTGGGATGTTGCTATTGAGTGCACGAGCTGTACATGTTATGGTTTTGAATTTTATCGATGGATTATGTCATCAGAGTAGTCGTGTTGGATGAGAAGAGGTCATTGGACCTAGCATGAATATTTTCAGAAGTGTCTACAGCACAGTTGGAAGGATAAATATCGGGAGTTGGCTTACAAATCTACTATATTTCCTGTTTGGGAAGGGGGAGCTTCATGTCTGAATGATCGGACGAATGGTTGTTAGCTTTTACGTGTTTCTTTCATCATCGGCAGTATATGAAAGTGTTAGAGCGAGGCATTTCTTGATAAGAGGTTATGTACCGGTATGGAGTTGTTCTGAGCAGCTATTGTGGTTAAGAGTTATCGCTATAAGTGTTTGAGTCATGCGGTGTATTGTGTGATTTCATCTGGGTGCGTACATGGCTTGATCCAGCATGTCCAGACCTGTTTATTCTATAGTTGTGGAATTTTGATCTTGTATATTACTTCAGAAGTGGAAATTTGGTTCTAAGGTTTATGGGTTAGGTTGGATTTCGAAATTTCAACTGTGTTCTGCTACTGGACCTATATGGGATAGGGTGATGTGGGATCACCCCCGGGTATGTGCATGTAAGGCTACGTGGCAGTTTGATGGTTTTGGAGAACAACTCTTAGCCCCTTCGAGGACGAACGTATGTTTAAGTGGGGGAGGATGTAATGACTCGGCCGGTCGTTCCGAGAGTTTAGCCCCGTTTCCCCCGTTTCCGCTTCACTGTATGTGGTTCAGCTCCATTACGTTGTGTTAGATTGGTTGGCTCGGGTTCGGAGCGATTTTTGGAGAGAAATGAGACACTTAGTCTCTTATCTTGGTTCAATAGTGGAAAAGTTAACCGGAAATTGACTTATTGGTAAACAACCTCAGAATGTGAATTTTATGGTTCGGATAGCTTTGTGGGGTGATTTAGGACTTAGGAGTGTGTTCGGAATGTGGTTTTGATGTCCGTTGTAGAATTAGGCTTGAATTGACGAAAGTTAGTTTTTGGTGATTTCCAGTCGGCAGTGGAAAGTAGGGTATAGGGGTCGGAATGCAAGTCCGACAGTTGGAGCAGGTTGATAATGTCATTTTGGATATGTGTGCAAATTTTCAGGTCAATCGGATGTGTTTTGGATGGTTTCGGCATTATTGGCGGAATTTAGAAGTTTCAAAGTTCATAGGCTTGAATTCGATGTAAGTTTTGGTGTTTTGCGTTGTTTTTGGTGTTTCGAAGGCTCGACTAAGTTTGAATGATGTTATGTGGTGTGTTGGTTGGAGTGGTTGAGGTCCTAGGGGCCTCGGGTGTGTTTCGGGTGGTTAATGGAGTGTGTTTGGCCTTGAAAGGGCTGCTGTAGCTACTGCATTTTCTTGGTCTGGTTTCCTTGTATGCGATCGCAATTGTAAGGCTGCGATCGCATAGGTTTGTTGGTGAGGCAGCAAAAATTTTGTTATGCGATCGCATTGTATGGTCCGCGATCGCGTAGTGGGAGGAGGCAGAACAGTGCGGTCGCGTGAGGCTTGTTGCAATCGCACAGTGTGGGCGCGTGTGGCAGTGAGGTGATGAAATTGCTCTATGCGATCGCATAGAGCTGGTCGCGATCGCATAGTTGGGAGAAGTGGTTCTTCGCGATCGCATAGGTGTTTCTGCGATCGCATAGGGTTAGATTGGATGGGTAGCATTTTGTTCTTCGCGATCGCGTGCCTTCTTCCGCGATCGCATAGGGTAAAAGTCTGGGTAGACATTTTAAGTTCTAATTTCGGGGGTTCTTGGCCATAACTCATTTTTCCATTTGAGAGCTCGGGTGTAGGAGATTTTGGACGAGATTTTCAGTGGGATTCTTGTGGTAAGTGTTCTTCAATCATTTTTGGTTCAGTTTCATAAATTTGTCTTGATTTTCACCATGCAATTTGAGGAGTTAAGTAGAAAATTTGGGGAAAAATGAAAGGAAGAATTTGGAAATTCTTTTGGTAATTTGAGTGGGCAATTGTGGTCCGATTTTGATGTTCTTGGTATGTACGGACTCGTGAGAGGATAAGGATTCTTGTGATGTAATATTTATCGGACGATACATGGGCCCAGGGGGCCGGATTTGGCAAATTTCGAGAATTGTGTTAAAAATTTATATCTTTCGAGTAGGTTTTATTCCGTTAGCGTATATTGATGACGTTAATCTGATTTTGGTTAGATTCGGAGCTTTTGGGAGCCAATTCAAGGGGCAAGAGCATTGCAGAGTAGCTTTTGTGTTGTTTTGAGGTAAGTAACGATTGTACTCTAAACCTGAGGGTATGACACCCCGGTATTTGACATTTGTTGTGGTAAATAAGGTGATGAACATGCTAGGTGACGAGCGTGGGGGCGTGCAATTATAGTGATTGTGACTTGGTCCGTCCCGTAGCGACTATTAGGCCGCGTATTCGATTTGAAACCTTATGGTATCCTGTATTTTAGAAATTTATACTTTTATGTGAGCTGTGAGCCATGATTGGGGCCTTGTGCCAACCTGTTTATACCCTTAGAGGTAATTTTACACTATTCTTACACTATCCTGATAGAACAATTGTGAACTCAGTCATGTTTTCGACTTGTTGTTATTTTCACTGTTATCATACTGCTTTGAAAAATCTAAAAAATATTTTGGGCTGAGACCCGTGAGTTGAGATGAATTGCCTAAGTGGCTCGTGAGGATGGCTATGGAACGGGGTGCACGCCGCAGCAATATATATGTGTTAGGCTGAGTGTCCGGTATATGAGGGAAGTTATGAGTATATATGTAGTGAGGCCAAGAGCCGAGTATGTGAGTATGAGGGCTCTTATGGGTATATATGAAATGAGGCTGAGAGCCGAGTATGAGATGATAGTTATGGATCATATATATATATATATAGATATATATATATATATATATATATTATATGTGGATCGGGCTGCACGTCGCCGCAATATATACATTATATATGTGGATCGGGCTGCACACCAAAACAATATATATCAAATATATGGATCGGGATGCACGCCGCAGAAATATATATATATATATATTGGATCGGGCTGCACGTCACAGCAATATAGCGCTTGGGTTGAAGGAGCCCCTCCAGGAGTTTGTATACCCCTAGTGAGCGCAGTCGACTATTATATGGATCGAGCTGCACGCCACATCGTAATGTTATATGGATCAGGTTGCACGCCGCATCGTATGTTATATTGATCAAGCTGCACGCCACACCAATATACATTATATATGGATCGGGCTGTGCGCCGCAGCAATATATACATATATATGTATACGTATGGGAGCGGGCTGCATGCCGCAACAGTTGATATATTGTACCTGATGAGTGAGAGTGCTGAGTGTGAGCATTGGCTTATGAGAGTAGAGTCACGAGTGACTGAGAGGCTTGTCCACGAGGCTTTATTGTGAGTGATATTGTGCCCGAGGGGCTTATATTTTATGAAACTAGTGTTTTTCCCTCTTCTTTACATTGAGCTTCTGATGATAAATATTTTTATACGAGATTTTTAAATGGAAACTGGAGTTTTATGAAATACTCGGAAATGTAAATTCCTGACTTGATTTACTTATTTCCACAGTCACTTATTATATGGATTTTCATGATTTATAAATGCTCGTCACTACACTCATGTTTTTAGATACTTTGGTTACTTACTGAGTTGGCATACTCATGTTACTCCCTGCACCTTGTGTGCAGATTCAGGTACCGGGGCAGAGCGATAGTTGAGTTACCCCGTTTGGAGCATTTTTCGGAGATTGCGAGGTAGATGCTCGACGATCGCAGCACTACTCTTTCACCTTCCTATTCTATCATTTGTACTTTACTTCTCAGACTTGTTGTAGTAGAGGATTTGTATTAGACTGTATCATCTCTTAGATGCTCATGACAGTTGACTCCAGGTTTTGGGAAGGTGTATAATTTGTTCATCTCATTCTGCTATTTTTAAATCTGCTAACTTTGGGAAATTATGAAAATATATTTCTAGTTTGAAATGGTTGGCTAGCCTAGTTCCACGATAGACGTCATCACGACCAATTGTGATTTGGGGTCGTGACAATGTGCCCTTGCCGGGATTGTTTTGTTATCGATCATCATGTGTTCTTGCCGAGAGTAATGTGATTGGTTGTACATTTCCATATTAGTAACTATTGTTATTCTATTTTATTTTTATTTCTTTACTAGTTTTAGTTTATGTTATTTTTGGTCCTTCAGTATTAGTTGCTTTTGTTTTAATATTTTCTTTAGTAGTTTTGTTCTTTTATTGTTATTTCTTGAAAGTTTATTTTATCTTCTTTAGTAGTCTTCTTTTATATTATTTTTACTTCTTTAGTAGTATTTCCTTGGGTTTTCTTTATGCTACGGTTCTTTCCCGAGGAACATTTTTGTGTTGAACCGGGTGACTTTTCCCTATGATGGTTGGCGTGACGACTTTCTTAAGGGAATTCATCTTGTTTTGTTATGTGGAGACTTTTAGATTATTTGGTACTAACAAAATTAGTCTCTTGTATGTGAAGTGTGAATTAAGAATACCCATCAGAATTTTTTTTTAAAAAACTAAATAGAGTAAGTTGAAAGGGAAGAATAATTTTTGTGATAACTTTTTGGCTCTTTTGGTGACTCTTTGCCCACTAGTTGACATGATATTGCTCTAGATGCTCTTATTAAGAAGTGAAATTGACCCGTCTTGATTAGTTCATGTGCCATGTGTGTTAGTTTTTGTATAAATAATTCTTATGTTACTTGTATCATCTAGAACTTGCCCGGTTGGTCTGCTAATGTTAATTATGTTTGGTTGGAGGGATGACCTTAGGCATTGTTTGTGATCTTTGAAAAGCCTCGTTAGCCTTTCAAGCTTACCATTGCATAAATATTATCACTAGTTTACCCTATTTGAGCCTTTAACTTTTTCTTTGGCCACCTCATTACAAACCTTTACCCTTTTGTGAAATAATTCCCTCTTTTGAACCTCCCTCCTTGAATATTGAGAATGAGGCTAAAAGCCTAAGTTGGGGGTGTTGGTGTCAAGCTGGAAATTGGTAAGGTTGTGCATTGAGTGTAGAAACATATACCTCAAAGTGTTCATATGAAATTACTCAAGCTCCAAAAAGAAAAAAAAAATTATGTATGTATATATATAAATATGGAGTCTTGAGAAAATTAGAGAGGTATTTAAGGTGGCTCTATGTTGGTAACTAGATGCCAATAAGGACTATGTGATTTGAACAGAAGCAAAGTGCAAAAAGAAAGACAAATGTGAGTAAGTATTCAAGGAGGATGTAGTCATCTGTACCTCAAATGCTTATCCGACCCTTCCCTAAAACCTACATTGCAAGCTTAAAAAGTCCTTATGGGATATCCAACCGAATGTTCTTGAATAGGCGGCGAATTAAAATAAGGGCAAGCTTATGGCATGATATTTTGTAACACTTGAAATTCTTTGTTGAGAGTGAGTGTCTTTGTGCATTTGTCCCTTGTGTTATTATTGTAAATAGGGTGATTTTGGGACTTTATCTCTTGTGAGGGCACATGAATTAGGATGGACTGGTAACATTGATGTATCCAGAAATGAGTAAATTGAGCATATGTAGTAGACTAGTGCTTTTGAGTCACTTCTTGAGGCTTATTGTTGTCACTTGATTATTTTGAAAATCTTTTGCATTTCTTGAAGTTGTTTTTAAATGAGGGAGTTATTTGGTTAAGAGTCACATGCTTGATCCTAATTATTAGTACCAACCAAATCCATAAGTATGGTGCTTAATTGGAGAATGTTATTCGTAAATGATAGCAATACTACTTGTGCTTTAAATGGTAGAACCTCATTGAATGGTTGGTTTTGATTGGCTTGAGGACAAGCAAAAGCTTTAAGTTGGGGGTGTTGATGAGTGGTGATTTTACCGCTCATTCTAGTCTCTTTTCTTGGTATTTTGCGTCCTTTAATGATAATATGAGGTCGTTTATGGTGTGTATTATTTAATTTTCAGGTAAATGATCCCATGAAGTGATTTGAATTCAGTTGAAGTGAAATTGAGAAACAAATGGGTGAAACAATGTAAAAGTCTTCAAGGATTCCGCATCTGCGGAATATTGTACGCAGAAGTGATCTCGCACCTGCAACGAGATAAGGCACATCTGCAGAGAGAAGCTACTTGACCTGGGATCGCATCTGCGAATCAATAATCACTTATGCGGTTATGCATCTGCGCTTTCAAGACCGCATCTGCGGAATCAGTGTTTTCCTTCAATTGTCGCATCTACGACGTGAGATCTGCATCTGCGGAGCCGCACCAGCGAGGATCTTTGCGCAGGTGCGGTCAACGAGCTTTAAGACCTGGGCAGTAATGATTTCACGTTTTTTCAACTCCAAACCCACAAATACATGACCTAGCAGATATTTTTGAGAACTCTTACAGATCTTTGGCTTATTTTCAGCCCTTACACTAGAGAGAACAAGTTTTGGAGGCTAGGGTACTTGCACACACTTGGGTCTTAAAGTTTTGAAGCTTTTGGATGAGATTTGTTTACTCATTTATGCCCATTTCTTCATTTCTTTGCTTTGTATTGAATATCTAAGTGTGTAGTACTTATTTCCAACACTTGAATCTTGTTTATGGGAATGTTCATATTTAAAG
Organism: Nicotiana paniculata; assembly: GCA_005239505.1. NCBI lineage: Eukaryota > Viridiplantae > Streptophyta > Magnoliopsida > Solanales > Solanaceae > Nicotiana > Nicotiana paniculata. Next base: position 21,428 of record ML313780.1, read on the forward strand.
TGTGGATTAAATACCTTGTTATGCTTATATATTGAATGATTTTTATTTATTTATGAAGTGAGTTATTGTTTCTTTAATTATTCTATTTCTTTAATGTTTCCAAAGGGGTTAGCTAACCCCAGGACTCACCCATTAACTTTGAATTAATTTTGGGAAAGATTATTTGGGGTTGGGAAAGATTAATTAACAAGAACTTGAGGCTTTAACCCTCATTTTATAGATTCTACCTAGGGATAAGATTGAACTACTTGTAGCCATATTTGGGTGTGCTTAATCGCTTGATTGTTTTAGGGATAATTCAATTAGGAAGTCTTGTTAGGCTTCAAAAGAAGATAATATAGAATTATTACCCGAGGATAATTAACATAAACTCGCTCATATTTGTAAAATCGTGAAATACATTGGATCGTTATTTAAGTGTAATTCCCGATGCATCCATACTTGTAGCCATTGATCATTTTACTTGCTTTCTAGGTTAGTTTACATTTTTTGCATTTAGATATAATATTTGCACAACCAAATTCTAAGTGTTTGGCATTGCACAGTAAGTGATAATTTTCTTATATTCCTAATCGCCTACATATTGTTCTCTGTGTGATTCGACCCCGACTTATAGTTGGTTAATTTATATTGCATGCGACTGTATCCATTTACTTTTTAGTAGTGGATTTGGACGTCATCAACCGGCCTGGGACCGAGCTCACGAAATCATGGTCCCGAGCTAAACGGTTGGGCCCACGGGATAAGTGGGCCCAACGGCTAATTTTTTTAAAAATAAAATAAAAATTAGAAACAAAAAGATGTTAAAGAAGAATCTAAGGCAATGCCTTGTAAATTTTATTATAGAATTGTGACCTAAATTTTTTAATTCAAATTTAAAGTCTAAAGACAAAAATATTATAAAGAGATATTCAAAGTAATGCCTTGTAATTTTATTATAGCATTAAAAAGAATATGAAAATATCTTTCTTAGTCTTCCACCCCCCCTATGGAATGAGCACAACAAGGTGCTAATACCACCATTGAGAAGAAAAAGAAACTAATCAAGATGTGCCAAAATACAAGTTACATAATGTTTAACCAAAGAACTGGATTCTTTGCCCAAAGCTATTTTAAGAAGAACACGGGTTTCTGATAACCAAACAATAAGATTATAACTGTAGGCAAACTTGTAAATGGAAAGCAGTAAGATGCACAAAAAAGTAAGTATATTGTAATAATAGTTCAGATGTCCTTTTACATGTTAAATTTTACTCCCTTATATGGGAAATTTCTTAATATAACGTCTTCCTTTTTCAGTGATTGAGCATTAGTGACTAATTATGAAATTAATGTAATATTACAATAAGTAATCGTAACTGTTGCGTGAATGTCATGTAACGTGTGGATCACTAATTGAAGATCTCTGAATCCGCCCTTTGTTCTGCCCAGACACATTTTGACTGTGTCTTTTCATCTTCTCAATTAGGTTGAGACTTCCGTAGCTAATTAACCCGTGGGTGTGATTTGCCGTGCCTCTTTGCCTCATACCTCTTCATAGAGTCCCGTCCAACTGTCGTGTCTTCATTGCTCCACGTAGACTGCTGAGTCATCAAGATTTATTACACGTGTGAAGCTCTTTTTTACCAATACAGATAGCCCTCCCTCCCACGTACCATATATTTATCGATCAATATTTGGTAAGTGGATACTCATTTATGGTGGGAATATTTTGCCGCCGCTTCACTCGAATCATTGCATCTTTTTCTGTATGTAAGCGTCGCTTATCACTTCCATTTAATGCTTATGCCACGTGGAATTTCCGGGTTGGTTCTGTAATTGTTCAGCGCCTTTTAGGGATGTTTTGCGGTTGCATCAGTCACGAAGTGACAGCTTCAATTATGGCTTTCACATCATTGTTTTGTTTTCTTATTTTTGACGGTTATCTTCGAGTATAAATACCCCCTTTCCTTTCTTTCACGAAAAACTTCTAGATTTCAAACTTTATTTGTAAAGAACTTTTTCCTTGTCTTTGTAGATATGTCTTCTTCAAACCAATCTAGAGAGTCATAAACGTAGATGATTTGACTCCCTCTTCCACTCCAACACGGAGTAGGAGAGGCAGAAGGTTTAGGAGTTTAGGTTCTACTCCTTCAAGGGGTTCTTCCTCTTCCCAATGTACTTCTCCTCCTTCTTCTAGGTCTTTAACTTCTCTGAGGGCTAGGGCTTTTAGATCTTCATCCAAAGGTAGAGAACATCACGAACCTTTGCGCGAACCGAGGGTCGATGAAATAGTACCTGCAGAGTTCACCTTTGCTAAGGACAGTCAGGCCCTTAGAGATCAGGTTTCTTCATTATCATCTCTTGATAGTGTTGACAAGTACCCTACCCAACTCAGTGAAGGTTTAATTCCTCTTAGACTGTCATTGGAGTTCCGATTTTCTTGTAATCGTTCCAAACAGTAATCAAAGAACAACGTCTTACAAGACGGGGCATTCTTTTGTTTATACGTATCCCTTTACATTAGGGTTCAAGCCTCCCATTGACCCAGTAATCATCGAGTTCTGTCGATTTTTCAAAATTTTCTTGGGACAAGTCGGTCCTCTTGTATGGAGAGTCGTTGCATGTCTTAGATACTTTGCTACCTTAGCTTCGATCCCTTTTACCTTTCATCATCTTATTCACCTCTATTCCCCAATGTTGTTCCGTCAGGGAATTTTTACCCTAGCTGCTAGGAGTAAAAGGGTGTTAGTGACTTCTGAAGATGATAAGGATCGAGGTTGGTTTCTTCGGTATGTTGTTGTTCCTTTTATTGGTTTAGTAGGTGAAGAGAATCTTCCCTTCCCTGAGAAGTGGAATTTTGCACGTGAGTACATTTTTTCTCACACTCCTTGCTTTTTGCTTTAGATATTTTATCAATACCGTAGTTGTTTGTTCTTTTTGCAGCAATCATGGGAATTGTCGAGAATGTCTCCGGTTTCAGAGATTGGGTAGAAAAGCTTTTGTTAATTGCTCCATTGGAAGAACGTTCGTGGAGTACCTATTTGAGAGGTTTGGTTGGAGAGTTAAGACTCATGGTAAATGAAGTTTTTATTTGTACTTGTTTATTCCTTTGAGCATTATTTAACCCTTTCCTTTTGACAGGGTTTCCTGCTCGTGGAATTTCTGCATCCGCGTCTATTCCCAAGTTATCCCTCGCTCAGGCCCAGGAGATCATTTCAGGCTCTTCATCTTCAAAGATGAAGGCATGTGGGTCAAGGACCTCGGGAGAAGAAGAGGAAGAGGAAGGCACTTTGGTCCATAGGTCACGCAGAAGGAAGGTGGTCTCAGACGACGAGTCTACACCTCTCATCGTGCCTTCCGTGCATGAAGTTCGACTTTCTTCCTCTGATGATGCTATTCCCTCTCCCGTGCATGAATTTTGTTGGCCAATTGTTCCGTGAAGGCTTTGGTTCTGTTGCTGATGAAGCTCCCTTGGCCGTTTTCTCTCCAAATTTTAGAGAACTCCCTTCAACTGTTCTAGTTATTTCTCCTACTCTCGTGGCTATTCCTGCTCCTGTCGTTGCTCCCTCTCCCGTGGATTTTTCGGCCCCTCAGAATTCCTCGCCCGTAGCTCTTGCATCTCTACCTGCTTCCGTGCCTTCTGTTACATAAGTAAGGTCTTCCAGCGGAGAGATGAGGCAGGTGATGATAGAAGTTCCAGCGGAGGGTAGTCTCTTTAAAAAGTCCGGCCAGCCTAATGTGTGGTTGAAACCGTTGATAGGCCCATCAGAGAGAGCTATGTTGGAAATCCACAGTTCTATTTAAGAATGTTCATTCTTGTACATGTATTTACCATATCTAATTGGCTTTATTTTGTAGATCAATCTTATTGGCACGGAGCTTATGAAAATGATTTCTCATACGGTTTAGGAAGTGAAAGAATGGCATGCGGAAGCAGATAACTGGAAGGAGCAGTATGAAAGCTTAAGGCTTGACATGGAGGTTGTAGAAGAAGAAAAATGTACCTTGGAGCAGCAAGTGAGGGTCATGACGGCAGAGTTGCCGTGGAAAAGGCATTCTCTGATCAGGCAGACAAGGATAAGAGCGTCCTAGAGTCCTCATTCGCAGAGTAGCTGTCTCGTGCCTCTGAAGAGGTCATGAGTTTGGAGGCCTTACTAGACTAAAAGGAGGAGTATTTGGAAAAATTAGTGTAATCCCTTACTCAGACCCAGGAAGATCTACGTAACTCTTTGGAGAAAGTTTACTTCCTCGAAAGGTCTTTCCCTCCTTTAAGGGCCTCTAATGATGCTGCCGTGACTGAGAGGGATGAACTAAGAGCTGAAGTTATGCTATGGGAGAAATATTATGAAGTTCTTGAAGATACGGAAGCTATCGTTGTTAGTTGGGCGTATATGAACTCTCGCCTTGACACATTGACTGAAATGAGCCGAGAAGGTTTAGACCTTGATGCTAATTTTGCAAAAAATCAAGAAGTCCATTGAGAAGGCTCAACAAGGTCAGAATCTCTCTTCACCTGAAGGTGAGTCTCTTGCTGCTCAAGTCTCTTCATCCCAAGCCGCCCCTGCTCCTTCTTCTAGTGAAGTCAACCCCCCTCCTGAAGAAATTTAAGAAGTTGGTTCGTCCCTTTTTTTTTTATCTTTGTCTCAATTGGTGGTTACCCCAGTCCCATTGGGGTAAATTTGGATCTCTTTAAAGTCCCCATATGACAACTTAGGGGCACCTCAATGTATAAAAATTTTATACGGCTAAGTATAAGTTAATACTTAGTTTTTACTTAGTCGTTTTAATATATTAATGCTAGTATGACTTTTGTTTTCCGTTGAGTTTCTGTTTCACTCTTTAAGTCTTTTGCGTGCTTTATTTTTTGAGGTTTTAGTTTTACCTCTGAGTTTTGCATATAGAATGCTTTAGATTATTCGTACCTTTTCGTAATAGGTATGGTGTCATATTAAATGTGTGCTTTTGTGTAGTAGGCATAATTTATGGAAGAGGACCCTTTTTTGATCGACACTTAATGAAGAAGACGTCTCAACTTTATAAAGGTGTAATAATGCAATAGAGTGATAGAAATTTTTCACATATTTAAGAATGTTTCTGAGGAAAGGATTTTTTTGTTTGAACTTTCACAACTTTTTACATGTGTTTGATTATCGTCTAAAACTCATGTTGCAACTGTTTTCTTTTAATAGATTTGATATACAGCTGTATTTCGTAATTTTTTTTCGTATGTAACAGTTTTTTCGAGTAAATACAAGGGAGCAACTGTTTTTCATTAGTAACAGTTATTATAAGAATTTTGGTTTTTACCCGCAACTGTTTTTGTTGGAAACAGTTTTCTAATAAGTACGAGGGAAATGCTTTCTTATTAATAACTGTTTTATTTGATAACAATTTTCTGAATAACTACAAAGATTTTGATCTTTAATCCATAACTCTTTTATTTGATAACAGTTTTCTATATGAGTACAAAGATTTCGTAACTGTTTTTAATCATAACAGTTTTTGAATGAGTACAGTGATGATGATCTTTTACCCCTTACTGTTTTTGTTACAACAGTTTTGAATAAGTATAAAGATGTACATTTCTTCCTCGTGACTAATATTTTGCCTTTAAACTTGAACATGTTCGAAGGTGTTTTGTATTTTTGCATTAGGCTTTGTATTTGGATGACTCTTTTGATCTCTTTCGATTCAGCTCGTATCACTTGTCTCGTTGGGTAGATGGGTCTTCAGGCTCGAGCTTTTGACTTTCTGATTATCTTCTTTGCTTCGTCTTAGCCTTCCATACTGTATAGTCCACCAAGTGTTTGAGCTTTGAAGAATGAGATCTCGAGCACCTAATTATTCCTTCCTTGTGGTCCTTTTCCTGAAAAGGAAAAACATTCGAGACTCGAAGGTATATAGTTTTTTAGATTATGACTGCTTAACCCTTTAAACGTCCATTAGAAAGTGTAACCCTAGACCGGAAATTGTGTTATTTCCTCACGTCTTTGCAGGTCTAATGTCATCATCTGGTGATGGGTTAGCTTTATGCCTATCATCTAACAAAGTTAGTAAAATTTTAAATGTAAAAAATAAAATCGAACGTGTGATACCTGACTGGGGGTACTTCTTTTCCTTAAAAGTAGTACTTCTTCAAGTGAATGGAATTCCAACTTGTTGGTAGGATTCTGTTTTCCATAGCTTCCAACTCGTAGAGGCCCTTCCCAGCTATGCCTCGGATTTTGTAGGGTCCTTCCCAGTTTGGATTAAGCTTTCCTGCGCCTACTTCTTTCGTTGACTGAAAGACGTTTTTGAGGACGAAGTCCCCAATCTTAAAGTACCTGAGATGAGTTTTACGGTAGTAATAACGCTCTATGATTTGTTTTTGAGCTGCCATCCATATTAGTGTTGCTTCTCTCTGTGGTTCGAGCAGGTCTAGATTGGTCCTCAATTCGTCGTCGTTTGCTTCCTCCATGACTGTTGTGAACCTTATGCTTGGTTAGCCAATCTCCATAGGTATTAAGGCTTTTGAGCCATAGACAAGTGCGAACGGAATTTTTCCCGTGGCTGTTTTTGAAGTTGTTCTGTATGCCCATAGTACTACTGGTAACTCATCAGGCCAGTTTTCTTTGGCTTTATCCAGCCGCTTCTTTAGATTGTTGATGATGAACTTATTCGTTGACTCAGCTTGACCATTAGCCATGGGGTGGTATGGCATTGAAGAGATCTGTTTGATTTGCCAGCTTTCGAAGAATTCTGTGATTTGCGAGCCTATGAATTGTGGGCCATTATCGCACACGATCTCCTTTGGGATCCCAAAGCGGCATATTATGTTTTGCCATAAGAAGCTTTTGACTTCCTTTTCTCGCACCTGTTTGAACGCTTCTGCCTCTACCCATTTTGTAAAATAGTCGCTTAGCATGAGCAAAAATCGTACATGTCCTTTAGCTGTGGGGAGAGGTCCCACTATGTCCATACCCTATTTCATGAAGGGCCATGGGGATATTATTGGATGCAATAATTTCGCTGGTCGATGCATGTTATTTGCAAACCTTTTGCATCTGTCGCATTTGGATACGAAGTTCTCGGCTTCTTCTTCCATCATAGGCCAATAGTATCCAACTCTGATTAGGGTTTTAATTAAGGATCTCGCCCCTGAGTGATTTCCATAGTGTCCTTCGTGGACTTCTTTCATCACAAACTCCGTTTGATTACGTCCGATGCATTTTGCTAGGGGCCCTCCGAACATCTTGCGATATAATGAGTTGCGAATGAGGTAGTACCGTGCAGCTTTGCGGCAAAGTGCTTGAGCTATTTTCTTGTCTTCAGGTACAGTGCCATTCTGCAAAAAATTTAGGATTTCGTTTCTCCAATCCCAGGTTGAATTGTTGAAAGTTACCTCATTTCTATCCTGGTCGATCGCTGAATGGAATAGATGAACGACAATTGCATTGTCTTTGTTTGTTACTTCTGTGACTGCTGCGAGGTTAGCTAATGCATCTGCTTCTGCATTTTCCTCTCTAGGTATTTGTACAACCTTCCATGTTTTGAATTGTCTCACGAGCTCTCGTGCCTTTTCTAGATATTGTTACATACGAGTCTCTCAAGCGATGTAAGTCCGCTACATCTTATTTACTACCAGTTGAGAGTCACTTTTGATTACGATTTGCTCGATTGAAAGCTCTCGTGCGAGTTCTAGTCCTGCAATAACAACTTCGTACTCTGCTTCATTTTTAGTTATAGGATAACATTTGATAGCCTGCCGTGTATTTTCACCCGTGGGTGATATTAAGACTATGCCTAAGCCCGCACCTTTTATATTGGAAGAACCATCGGTAAATAGGGTCCATAGGCCTAGATTAACACCGTTGAAGAGTTGTAACTCTTTCTCCACTTCAGGGACAATGCTATTAATAAAATCAGCGACAAAATCAGCTAAGATTTGAGACTTGATTGCAGTCCTAGGCCGATATATTATTTCATGATCGCTTAATTCTATGGCCCACTTGTCTAATCTTCCTGACAGTTCTTGTTTATGTAGTATGTTTCTTAGTGGATACGAGGTTACAACTGTGATTGGATGACATTGAATGTTTGGCCTTAATTTTCTAGATGCCATGACTAGAGCTAAGGCTAACTTTTCTAGATGTGGATATCTAGTTTCAGCATCCAGTAATGTATTGCTTACATAATAAATAGGAGATTGTTTACCTTTATTCTCCCTTACCAATACTGCACTTACAGCAATTTCTAAGACAGCAAGGTAGACGTATAGTCGCTCCCCCTCCTTCGGCTTTGACAGCAACAGAGGTTTTGATAGGTAAGACTTTAGGTCTTTGAGAGCCTGTTGACATTCTTCAGTCCATTCGAACCGATTTTGCTTTTTGAGAACTGCAAATAATTTAAACATTTTCTCGGAAGATTTGGAAATAAATCTGCCTAAGGCTGCAATTCTTCCCGTTAGTCTTTGAACTCCTTTTTTGTTTATAAGTACATCAGGTATTTCTTCTATAGACTTAATTTGATCAAGATTTACTTCTATTCCCCTGTTTGATACAAGGAAACCCAAGAATTTACCTGATTCCACACCAAATGCGCATTTTTCTGAATTAAGCTTCATATTATACCTGCGTAAAATGTCAAAGGTAATAGAGAGGTGCTGGAAATGGTCTTCCTCCTGTATTGATTTTACCAGAATATCATCAATGTAAACTTCCATTATTTTTCCTAGATGTTCCTGGAACATCTTTGTCACTAGCCTTTGATATATGGCTCCAGCATTTTTCAAGCCAAAAGGCATGACTTTATAACAATAAGTCCCCTTGTTTGTAATAAAGGAGGTTTTTTCCTCGTATGAGGGATCAATTTTAATTTGATTATAACCAGAATACGCATCTAGAAAGCTTAACAATTCATGACCTGCGGTGGCATCAATCATTTGATCTATGTGGTAATGTAAATGAATCTTTGGGGCATGCTTTATTTAAGTCAGTATAATCTATACATACTCTCCATTTTCCATTCTTTTTAGGTACTACCACAGTGTTAGCTAGCTTGTTAGGGTACGTTACCTCTCGTATCGAACCAATTTTCAAGAGTTTATGTACCTCTTCGTCAATCACTTGGTTCTTCAATGGTCTTTGCTTTCTTTTCTTCTGCTTAACAGGTGCGAAGGATGTATCTTCAATTAGTTTATGATTTATCACTTCTAGTGGGATACCTGTCATGTCTGAGTGGGACCACGTAAAGCAGTCTCCATTAGCCTTTAAATAATCAATTAACTTACTCTTCGACCGGGGTTCAGCCTCGTGCGTATATACACTTTCTGTTCAGGCTTTTGTTCAGACAATGGAACAACTTCGAGCTCTTCTGTAGTTGTTTTGATGTGCTCGTCTTCCTCCGGTTCATGAATGACGTCCGGTCTGGAATCTACATCNCTCTACATTTGTTGTAGTGTACCACGAAATTTATATTTCTTGAGGTTGGCTGATCACCTCTAATTTGTTGAGTCCCCCATTCACAGGGAAATTTAATTACCTGATGCAAGGTGGAGGGTATTACTTTCATGTCGTGGATCCATGGCCTTCCCACGATTACGTTATAAGCCATGTTTGTATCGATGACTTGGAACCTGGCACTTTTGATCACCCCCTCAGCATAAGTGCTAAGCTCGATTTCTCCTTATGTTATAACCGTAGATTTGTCAAACCCTGATGTGGCTCGTGCCCTTGGGATTACTTGATTCCCCAATAGCATTTCTTCCGTGACTCTTAGCAAAATGATATTGACTGAACTACCTGGATCAATCAACACTCTTTTTACGTTAGTGTCATGAATAAGTAAAGATATTACCAGAGCATTGTTGTGAGGAAGCATTAGTCCGCCGATATCTGCATCATCAGAGGTTATATCGTCCGCTTCCAGATTTTCACGAACCCGTTTTCCATGTGTAATTGTGAACTTTGTGGTCGTTTTGCAGACCACTCCGTTTACTTCTTCTCCTCCATGTATCACGTTGACGGTTCGCTTTGGAGAAGGAAGCTTTGGGGGCTCCTACATGTTCTTCATATATGCATGTTTACCTTTATTACTAAACAATTCTGTTAAATATCCCTGTTTCAATAAATTTTCTACTTCTCATTGTAAAAATCTAGAATCCGCAGTCCTGTGCCCATGATCGTTATGGAATTCACACCAGTGATCTGGGTTCCTTCTATTTGGATTTGATCGCATCTCTTTGGGCCACTTAACCTTGTCTCCCATGTTCCTCAATATTGAGACAAGCTCAGTAGTACTTACATTAAAGGTATGACCCCCAATTCGGTATTACCTCTAGGTCGTTCATCTCGATCTTTTCTGGATCTAGATGAGGATGAGACTACGTCTCTTCCTGGTGGTCTATAGTCTGACCTAGTGTTTTTGAACCTGGGACGAATATCACGTCCCGAGGATCCTAAGTAAGGATCGTACCTGTTTTTACCTGATCTTCTGACTGATTCAGGACGTCTGGATCTGGAATGATCTTCATCTCTTGAACGAGCAATGATATCTTCTTCTATTCTGAGTTTAGTACTATACCTGTTATATACATCGTTCCATGTTGTAGCGGGGAATTCTCTTAGACTTTCCTTAAGTCGTCTCGTGGCTTCTGAGCTTTTATCGTTTAGGTTGCTTGCAAATGCCATGGCTGCCTAATTATTAGGCACCCTGGGTAATTGCATTCTTTCTCGTTGAAACCTGTCTACAAACTCACTGAGCAGTTTCGTGTCTCCTTGTTTTATTTTGAATATGTCTTCCATTCTTTTCTCAACTTTTTGTGCACCAGAGTGTGCTTTTATAAATGAATCTACAAGCTCAACAGAAGAGTCAATAGAATTTTTAGGCAGAAGAGCATACCAGGTTAGGGCTCCTTTGGTAAGTGTTTCCTTAAATTTTTTGGCAAGTACTGATTCAATCTCTTATTTTGTTAAGTCATTGCCTTTTATTCCAGTAGTGAAAGCAGTCAAATGATCACGTGGGTCAGTTGTTCCATCATATTTGGGAACGTCAGGCATTTTAAACTTCTTGGGTTTAGGCAAGGGTGCCACACTTGGCTTCCAAGGTTGTTGAGAATACCTATCAACATCAATGCCTTAGATGATAGACGGCACTCCAGGAATTTGTTCGATGCGATCATTTTGCTCCTTCATCTGTTTCTGCATGGTTAGCAGTAAATTTTGTAATTCAGAGTTATTAGTCATACCCGGTCTTGCTTCGAGAGATTCGTTAGGAGTATCTTCCCTTCCTGAGTTCGCCAACCCAGATTGAGGATTTTCCATGGTGATGGTATTATTGAGGGGTGGTGTCGGTGGTGCAAGTAATGTTGTCGGTAATCCCCTCACAAATTCTTGCAAAGCCTGGCTCACATACTCTACAATCATTTCCTTTGCTCGATCTTGTTCCACCGTTTGATCATTATTATCATTGTTTTTATTGGATCTTTCTGGGGATTGTTCCCTTGAACCACGTGGGGTTCTTGAAGGTGATGGAACTGGGGTTCCATTCCTTTGCTGGTTTTTGTCGTTGGAGTTCGACATAGTTCAGAGGATATCGCTTGAAAAGCAAACAAAGATTATCAGATACCTAGTAACAGAACCAATTTGCTTAACCAAAGAATTGGATTCTTTTCCCAAAGCTATTTTAAGAAGAACACAATATTCTGATAACCAAAGAATAAGATTATAATTGTAGGAAAACTTGTAAATGGAAAGCAGTAAGATGCAAAAAAGTAAGTATATTGCAATAGTAGTTCGGATGTCCTTTTATAGGTTATATTTTACTCCCTTATATAGGGAATTTCTTAATATAACGTCTGCCTCTTTTAGTGATTGAGAATTAATGACTAATTATGACATTAATGTAACATTACAATGTGTAATCTTAACTATTGCGTGAATGTCTTGTAATGTGTGGATCACTAATTAAAGATCTCTGAATCTGCCCTTTGTTCTGCCCAGATACATTTTGACCGTGTCTCTTCATCTTCTCAATTTGGTTGAGACTTCCGTAGCTAATTAACCCGTGGGTGTGATTTGTCGTGCCTCTTTGCCTCATACCTCTTCATAGAGTCCCGTCCAGTTATCGTGTCTTCAATACTCCACATAGACTGCTGAGTCATCAAGATTTATTATACGTATGAAGCTCTTTTTTACTAATACACAGAATACATACTAATTTTTGTTCATACAAGCTGCATGGTATCTCTTACAAACTTCATAAATCCTTCAAGGTCCAGTGGAATTTTCGTTGGTGGTGGTAAAAAAGTAGCCTGGTCATCGCCGCTTCCGGGCGAAGCAGCATCCTCCGCAAATTCAGCTAGCATTTCTCGTAAGCTTCGTCTTCCTCTAGTTGTGATTCAGCAAATCCAAAATTTCTTCTTTCCGAATGGACTCAATCTCTAATAAGTACTGATTTTTCCAAGCTCTCCCTCATAGACGCTCTATAATCACCGAGTTGAAGTCTTGCTTGACTGAAAGGGCTCTCCGACGCCAGTGTTGAATCTTTAATAGTTAAAAAATCTCGGGCCATCCTTGAAAGAACCGGAAAGTATTTTTCTTTATTCTTCCACCATTCCAAAAGATTAAATGAGCCGTCGGGATTCACTTCCTCAATTCCCTGCGACAAATAAACCTCAAACTCATTTAGTTGTGAAAAATCACTACTACTAGAACCTTGAGAACCCCTAAACCCCACCCAAGCACTAAGTGCTCTTACTCCTGTAGTTCTTTTAGATGATTGAGAATCATCAGAAGAAGAAGAAGAAGGAGTTGGAACACTTGGTCTAGCTTGATTTAATGCAACTTGATAAGTATTATAAATAGTTTGAGCATTTATTCTAATTGAGGCTATGGCTTCCGAAAGTTGAGACAAGTCATTTGCTTCAAGTGTTAAACCATTATAAACAGTTTCATACCAAAATTGAGGACCTCCTAATTTCATACAAGGATTTAACAAAGCAGCAACACCATAAATAGGGGGAATGGGGGAAAATACTTTTTAAACTTTTTTCTCATAGAATTAATAGCAAGTTTATAAATTTCCACGCCTTTTGAAAAATGAGCAAATTAGCAAGTTCTGCAATATAAACTAAACAGCTAGAATAGTAGGATAATATTGCCCAGAAAATTCATTTGTAGCAATATGAATTTTTTCTAAAAAATCAACAAGCATTTTAACATTATCCCAATCCCCATTCATAAGGTACTCATCATCATCATTTACATGTGCATTAAACGTTGAGTTTATGGGGTTTCTATATTTATATGCAACAACCAAACATTCATACATGTAATTCCATCTAGCTGGACAAGGTTTAGGAACATTTCTTTCTCTTAAGCCACATTCATCACATCTTTTAAAATATTCTCTAAGTCTACTTCTACGGTTTGAATAAAAAAGACAGTTAAGAGCCGTTTTAACCTTTTCAATTTCAATATTTAAAATTCTCATACCATCACCCACAATGAGATGGTAAATATAGTAAATATATATAACATGAAAATTGTTACTAAATGCAGGATTTAGCGTAGTGGTAAGGAAGGTTATAGCATTTGTGTTACTAGTAGCATTATTCATTGAAACTGACATTATTTTATCACTAATGCAAAAATATCTACAAATATCTCCAACTGTACTAGCAATAAACTGCCTTGTAAAACGTGAATTAATTATTCTATAAGCAATAATGCATTTTTGCATTATCCGATCCTCATCAATCCAATGACTGGTAACAGTAAGGTAATCACATTCATTTCCACTTCTACCAATATCAGTTGTAATAGCAACACGACAATTTATATGAGTAAATAAAAAGCACAAATATTGTTCATATTCATGTTTATATTTATAAATACCGCTCTTCACGGTTGTGCGAGGAAAACCTTTATAAGTAGGATTAAAAACTTTTCTAATATAATACACAAAGTTAGGATCAGAAGGAAAACTATGGGGTAAGCACATAACAGTTACCATTTTTGTCAATTCTTCCCGATATTTTTTTTGAATCATAATATAATATACAACCGGTAATAATATCAATTCCCGGTTGAAATTGATTTGAACCAGTACTGGGGTTAGCCTCACTAGGAGTAGGTAGACTTTTCCCCTCGGCCAAAGCTTTTAGACGAAGATATTTGACTCTATCTAGAGGATGTATTTTTATGTGTCTAGCCAAAGTCCCCCCCCCCCTCCCCCCCCCACAAATATTTAAAAGCAAACTCCACACCACAAGTTTTACACTTAGCCTTGTTTATTGGAATTAGTTGAGTCAAAAATGGCCAAACAGGGGATTTTTCCGTCCGTTTAGTAGGTTGTCTAGAAAAAGTAGGGGCAGTAACAGGAGTATCAGATGGGGCATCATTTGGGTTAGCAGGGTTATCACTAGTTGGCTTAACATCGGGAGCAGGACTAGTGGGTGTATCATCATCTGGTTGAGTTTCATCAAAATCTATTTCCTCATTATCATTTTCATCAATAGTTGGATTAAAATAAAGAGCATTCATTAATTCATGGTCTAATTGTTCACCAGCTATAATATTATGGCAGAATTGACTCTCAGTAAATTGTAATAAACTATTATCACTATCAAAAATAGCAGGTGTAGGATGGATATGGGGTATGGTTCGTGTGAGACCCCATGTGTTTTTTTTTTTTTTTTTTTT
>MDKI01184573.1:0-28299 GCA_005239505.1 Nicotiana paniculata
CGGGTCCAAAATATAGCAATCAACCCTCTAACACCGCCTTTCCTTTAGAATTCAACTCCGGTATGGTATTATCTATACATAATTAACTCAAGTATATCAATAAGGATTCAATAATTCAATTACATAGCCTAATTACCCATTTCCATGTATTCTTCTAAAATAACAAAATTCGACCCCGGGCCCGCTTGGTCCAAACACGAGGCTCGGACCAAAACCATGTCACCCCATTCACCCACGAGCCAGAATATATAATTTATTTTCAAATTCGACCCCAACACGAGGTCTAAATCAAGAAAAATTAAAAGACCCTAACTCTACCCAATTCCCCAATTTTCTACTCTAAATTGCATGTTTTAGGCTTAGGAATTCATTAGATGAAATCTTGTAAAAAGAAGTTAAGGAGTAAAGAAATTGAGTTAGAAATCACTTACTAATATTTTGGAGAAGAAAGAGTGTTTCGAAAATCGTCTCTTATGTTTTAGGGCTTTGAAAAATGAAAATAACTGAAATTCCCGTCCATTTATGCCCCCCTCAGGTCCCCCACCGGGGACCACGAAAAATGGACCATGGACGCGCTAGCAAAGGCCAAGAAAAGCTGAAGAAAACCAAGAAAAATGACTGCAGTGACATGATTTAGTATTTTTTCCATAACTTTCTCTATAGATGTCCAAATTATGATTTTTCACCTTTCTTGAAACTAGACATGAAGGGATACAACTTTCATTTTTGAATCATCTCAAAATTCCTTGTAGATCAAAAGATATAGGCCTCCGAAGTCGGACCAATGGCCCAGCTCCTCCACCGCGGACCACGAAAAATCGACCGCGGTCGCGAAGCCCTCAGCGCGGACCGCGAAAAAAGGACCGCGGGTCTCTATGGTAAGTTGCAGAGATCTGAGTTCTGTGACCTCCAATAGCTATATTTTAAGCTTAAAGACCTCCCGGGACCTACCCGAAACTCACCCGAGCCCTCGGAACCTCAAACCCAATGCACACACGACCTCAAAATCATCCTACGGACTTATTCGAGTAATGAAACCACCAAAATAACATCAAAAACAATGAATCAAACCTCAAAATCACTAGTTTTTCTTCAAACTTCATAAACTTTAAAAATTTAGAGTTTTAAGTCCGAAACACGTCAAACGACGTCCAATTTCAACCAAACTTCACAGAAATATCTTAAACCACATATAAGACCTGTACCGGGTGCCGGAACCAAAATACGAGCCCGATACCAACACATTCTAACCAATTTTCATTTCACTTTTCTTTATAAATTTCAGAAAAACAATTTCACTCAAAAATTCATTTCTCGGGCTTGGGACCTCGGAATTCGATTCCGGGCATACGCCCAAGTCCCATATTTTTCTACGGACCCTTCGGGACCGTCAAATCATGAGTCTGGGTCCGTTTACCTAAAATATTGACCGGAGTCAAATTTACACATTTTGATATCAAGTTTTAGCATTTTTCATAGAATTTCATATTTAAGTTGTCCTGCTATGCGCCCGAACTACGCATGCAAATCGAGGCAACTACGAATGAGGTTTTCAAGGACTTGGAAGTATGGAATGGGTAATAAAATAGGTGATGACCCTTTGGGTCGTCACAACTTATGTTTAAAGACAACTAAGAAGGCACGAAAGGAAATCTATGGTGCTAGCAAGTTAAAGGAAGGTTGCGACTAGTATAAATAGATAGGTTTAGGTCGCAAGGTAAAATATCATATAGTGACAAGGTTTTAGGTATATAGGAGTAAGGATATGAAAAGGTGAGTGATAAGGTGACGAGAATATGTAAGTCCTCGATCAAATGTTTCCTGATGCAATGTGAGCCCTAGTGACAATGTATTACGTAAGAGGTTTCAAGTTATTAGTGGTATATTATGGACCAATATTAAGGTGAATCAACAATGGATAGATCAAAGCTACAAAGTATGAGATGATATTAGGCCTTAATTATTAAGATGAATAGTAATAAGGAAGCATTAAAGGACTTAGATTTATACATATAGGATAAGCAACGAAAGAGTAACCTGGAGTTGGGTAGCATACCTCGGTAGTAATAAACTGAAGTCACAGTTATGGTATAGTATGATCTACCTAGTTGTAGTAAAGCCATAAGCATAGATAACTAAGGCTATGAAACGAGCTATATCAATAGTTGTAAGTTCGACAAATTAGCGAGCGAAGAACGTCTATACACCTATAGATTCCCAGAGGGATAACTTGTCATAGTTCTGTATATGTTCACAAAGTGAAGCCAAGAGATCGGCTAAAAGTCGGAGGAGAAACGAGAGAAGAGTCGTGCATAAAAGGACATATTCATACAAGTTGCATCACAGAAGTTAGCAACAGTGACGAGATTGGAAGGATTCTGACCACAAGTCGTGGTGTGAGAAAGAGGCCTAAAGGGGGAATGCCCTGGCCTTTGAATTTATTCACAGAACAGTTGTCTAGATGGAAAGGACAGTATTAAATTATTGATAAAAGCTATAGGTTATTAGAATGATAGGCACATCAGTTAACATTCGAGGACGAATGTTCTAAAGGGGGGAATGATGGTATGCCCCATATTTCGTACATGAGAGTACATCATAAGTCAATTGATGTAAGCTCAGAAATGAGATCCTCTTTGAAAGTATATTACTTAAGTTAATCATGTTATCTTAGATGTTAAAAATCTTTAAGATCATGGATAACAAGTACCAAGAAGGTTGAAAGGCTTAGAAGCTAAACAAATTGAAGAAAATAAGTTTTGTCGAATGTCGACAAGTTGGCAATGTTACAACATGTACTTTTGAGGTGATACTAGGATTATTGACGTGATAAGGAGTTTAGGTTATGAGTTATTTAGGCTTATGTTAATCGTGTGTTATGTTTTGAATTCAAGCGAGTTGTGGAACAAAAGTTGGCAAAGGTCATCACATGTTACATTCATAAATATGCTGAAAATTAGGTCAAATGTAGTGGAGCTCTTCTCCCAATATAATTACGGGATGCACATATCAAATTTAATATCTATGAGTGTAGTTTTTGAGTAATACATTTCGTGTGTTATATGAGGTCTTTTTGGGACATATTATATACCAAATTGAAGGTATAGTAATATAGTTTTCAACGCTCTTAACAGTTCGTTCATATAACATCCGGATAAAAAGATATAAGCGTCGGAAGATGGGCCAATGCTAGGGTACCAAGCTAGCACCTCTTTGACTTTTCATAAACTGATATATATATATATATATATATATATATATATATATATATATATATATATATATATATATATATATACATAGGTCTTAGGTCATCTTTCTCTTTATTTTTCAATAGAACACGACCAGAGAACACCCATAAACATATCCTTAAGCTCTCTTCTAGGTTTCAAAGAAGATTAACATCCCGGGTACGAAATCAAGAAGCAATAACATTAGAAGGATCCCTACAACTCAAGTATCGCTATATCGCCTCTCTTTTTCTTTGGAGTTTGAGTTTTGGAAGGTACTTCATAGTTAATAAAATGTATACTTTTTGTATTTAAGCTTTTAAATATCAAGGAAGGTTGATAAATCCATTTCCTAATAGTTAGAACTCACGAGACGGTGATCGGAAGCCGTGAGTTTGATTTATTTCACTTTCAGTGAACTGTTTTGTAGTCCGCTCGTTTTGGCCTATTATGGTGCTGATGTATGGAGTTTGGAAGGATGAAGGGCGCAGAGAAATTCCACATGCGGTAGGATAGCAGGTTGGTCGCTCGTCGTAGTTAGGTTGTTTTTGCATTAAAGGTCCCGAATTGTAGTTAGGTTGTTTTTGATTTGCTGATTGTATTTATCTGGTTGTTGTTGTTGGTATATGGTATTGGAGGAGCCCCCTGTTATTGGGGATATGCTTCCCAAATTTACATAAACGAGCTACTAGTTTATTTTGCGGACTTAGCATTTACTCAACATTTGACTTTGAATTTCCTTATGCTATGGTAGATTGAGTTGAGTTGTTTGAAGAATTTCTTGGAAGGTATTAAGGACCCAAAAAAAATTAAGGTATGTTAAGTTTATCCCTTCTTTCCTTTTGGCATGATCCATATGATACAACAAAACGAGCAAGCACACAACTTTCATAAATGATTCTACTCTTAGAAGGACTAGGGTTGCCTATGTTCTTGATTCCCAATAGGTCCTACTATCATATTGTCTGTTCATGGGTCTCATGACATTCCGAGAGATCTTATTGACTTACTTTATTATACATTGCATTCATTTATACATGTATATTGACCCATGACCAGATGGCGTTGTATACGCATATAGTATATGTATATGGGGTATGGGGAAAGGTTATGGCGTTATGTACGCACCACCACCTGATCGGTTGGTATATATTGATGATTTTGCCCACAGAGGCAGAGATGATATGATGGGATACCCTTAGAGGCTTGATGATGTTATGTACGCATATACCTATGCATGATATGACATTTACATGCACATGCATGATATTATAAATTCTTTATGATTCACATAGATATTCAGAATTATAGGTTGAGTACTTTACTCCATATTTCTTTCATGTCTTTTGTATACTACTTGTCATTCCTTTCATACTCGGTACTTTATTTGTATTTACATCCCTTTTGCTTGGGGACGCAGTTTTTCATGCCCGCAAGTCCTGATAGACAGGTTGACGGTCCTCCTAGTAGGCTATAAGCTCAGCAGAAGGTGTTGGTGCACTCCACTTGCTCCGGAGTTACCTATTTGCTCACTATGATTTGGACATGTATTGATTGGTATGTTGGGGCCTTGTCCCGACCTTTATGATGTTTATGTACTCTTAAAGACTTGTAGACAGATGTCATGTGTATGGATACTTTTATGGACTTTTTGGCCTATGTTTTGAGTGTACAAATGTTCATGTCGGCCTAGTAGGCCCATATGTCAAATGTATAAGTTTCTATATCATGTTACGTCATCCTATGTCTAGTATTCCCTTATGTTTTACTCTAGTTATCTCATGACGACCCTTCTGGCCCATTTACCCATGATGGTGTGATAAGAAAGATATGTTACGTTGGTACTGAATTGGGTAAGGCACCAGGTGCCCGTCGCGGCCCATCGGTTTGGGTCGTGACACCAAGCCCCCTAATTCCCTAATCCCTAGGTCGTACTCTCTTAGGATTAGAGACATAGAGTTATAGCATCGGTAGTAGCTTCTTCTTAGTGCTTATCTGTTACCCTTATTTCTATTTTATAATGCTAGATTTCTCTCAAAAATTAAAACAATTGCTTGGCTGCTACTGTAATTCACAACTACAATAGCAGAGACGGCAACAGCGGTTTCACGACCTCCGTGACGGCGATCTTCTCTCAGGGACTGCGTATTTTTCCATTGTTGATCTTCATTCTTCAATATTCAAGTCTTTAATAGGTTCACAACTTCTTCATTCTACAATCTTCAGGTTTTATGTTAGTTTCAACTTGTTATATTTAATTTAGTTTCTTATATTGTCAATAATCATTTTTTGAGCATTCAAAGAATCATTGCTTTTGGGTTTTTAGCTAACGAAAAGATCTAAGTTTTAGACGTTTTGAGATGTGCTTGTGTAACTGTAATGGACTTACTATATTAAATTGTAACTAACTGAACAATTGAGAAATGGTAGAAGAATTTTATTAGAATTCAGTAGCCAACGAAATGCTTATTACAATTCTGTTGAAAATTACAATGGAAATGACAAATGAATAGAAACAATCTGCAACTCCATTCATCAATTCAACCTGAAAAAAGAAGAGAGAATTAGGAATTGAAGGAGGAAGAAGAAGAGAGAGTTGAGAGAAGAAACGAGAGAGAAGAGAGGGAAATGAATACCAGTCCAAAACTGAATTAGTTGGGCCAGCCCACTTCTTCTAACTGCTTCTAAATTCTGCACCATTGGATTAAATTGTATTTTATCTCCGCCATTGGTTTAACTCCTCATCTGAGCCATTGATCTACTTACTAATTATCTCATCTACACGTCACGTGTCATTTCTTATTACCCCTTATTTACCCTAATGCTTTCTCATTCATCTCATTCAGACAGCCATTTCCCAACCCTAACAATACCTCCTCATTGAAATCGACCTTGTCCTCAAGGTCGGAACTGAGCTACAAATGTTGGGAACTAACCTTTAATATACCCCCAATCCTCCCAAGCTGCCTCGTCCATACACAAATTAGTCCAATGGACTAACACCTTAACCGTAACAGCATTATTAAACTTCACCATCCGGCATTTCAAGATGGACACTGGTTGCAAAAGAACACGACCCTCATTGTCACACACTGGTGGCTGATGGTTGGGCAGTATCGAAGGTCCAACTCGATGCTTCAGCTGAGATATGTGGAAGACGGGGTGAATCTGTGAACCTGGAGGCAAATCCAACTAGTAAGCGACTGATCCCACTCTTTTCAATATTGTATAGGGTCCATAGTACTTAGCACATAATTTCAAGTTCTCCTCATCGCCATAAACGCTTTTCTATAAGGTTGAAGCTTGAGGTAGACAAGGTCTCCTTCGTTGAGGACCCTATCAGTCCTATTCTTGTCTGCGTAGAATTTCATACGGTCTTGGGCCTGAACTAAATTCTTGTTGAGCTGCTGTAGCATTTGTTGTCTCTGTGCAATAAATGCTCCAACCTGTGAATGTGAGGAATGGGGAAGAGACCCCAATGGAATCTGAGGTGGGGCAAATCCATAGAGAGATTGAAAAGGGGTAGTTTTTAAGGAGCTATGGTGGTAGGTGTTGTACCACCACTTGGCCAGTGGAAGCCATGTAACCCACTGTTTAGGTTCAGAGAACACCATAGATCTAAGATAGGATTCTAAGCAACGATTAAGTCTCTTAGTCTGCCAATCTGTTTGTGGGTGGTGTGCAGTGGACATTGTAAGTTTAGTGCCCAAATTCTTAAACAGGTGCTGCCAAAATTGACTAGTAAAAATAGGATCCCTGTCTGATACAATGGTCCTGGGAAATCCATGAAGTTTATAAATCTCCTTCAAGAAAAGACTGGCCACATCCTTGGCTGTATAAGGGTGTTTTAAGGCCAGAAAATGTCCATATTTAGTCAGTCTGTCAATAACATAATATCATTCTTTAGAGTCGAAGAAGGCAGTCCTTCAATAAAATCCGTAGCTATGTCTTGCCAATGAAACTCAGGAATAGAAGTGGTTGCAGAAGTCCTGCAGGGTGCATATTTTCAGTCTTGACTCTTTGATAAGTGTCACATTCAGACACCTATTTAATAATGTCAGCTTTCATATTAGGCCAATAGAAGATAGCTTGAACCCTTTTGTAGGTCCCTTGCTGCCCAGAATGACCCCCTAGGGGAGATAAATGTAAGGTCTCAAAAATCTTGAGCCTCAGATTAGCTCCTGTACCCACAAAAATCTTCTCTTCAAATTTGATAACTCCTTGAGTTAAAGTGTACTTAGGGTTGGTCCCAGGTGTTGTGATCAACTCAGTTATGAATTGTGAAGCTATGGGATCATGCTCATAACTCATCTCAATATCCTTCATCCTAGTAGGTTCCACAGTATAAATAGCACACAATTCAGACTCTTCCTCCTGTCTTCTGGACAATGCATTTGCTACTCTATTTTCAGCCCCCTTTTTGTATTGTACCTCATAGTCTAACCCTAATAACTTGGTTAGACCTTTTTGTTGTAGAGCAGTTTTCACTCTTTGCTCCAAAAAATATTTCAAACTGTGATGATCACTTCTTATGATGAAGTGACTCCCTTGTAAGTAATGTCTCCACCTGTCAACACCAGATAGTACAACCATGTACTCCATCTCATAAGTAGATAACCCCATGTGCCTAGGTGATAATGATTTACTAAAGAAGGTAATTGGTCTGTCTTCGTGAATTAACACTACACCCATACCTTTATCACAATCATCAGTTTCAATGATGAATTGTTTAGTGAAGTCTGCTAATGTCAGTATAGGGGCTGTTGTCATAGCTTCTTTAAGCTGAAAAAATGCTTGTTCAGCCTCAGGGTTCCACTGAAAGGCATTTTTCCTCAGCAAGTTTGTCAATGGTTTGCTAACGATTCCATATGACTTGATAAACCTTCTGTAATATCCTGTCAGCCCTAGGAACCCCTTCAGGTCCTTAACAGAATTAGGAATAGGCTATTTAGACATGGCCTCAATCTTAGAAGGGTCAGTAGACACTCCTTCACCAATAATAATGTGACCTAGGTAATCCATCTTAGATTGCCTGAAGGAACATTTAGACAGCTTAGCAAAGATCTGTTCAGTTCTTAATATATCCAACACCTTTGTGAGATGAATGACATGAGAGGAAATAGAAGGACTGTAGATTAATATGTCATTAAAAAATACTAAGACAAACTTCCTCAAGTGGGGTTGAAATACATGGTTCATCAAGGATTGGAAAGTGGCAAGTGCATTGGACAAGCCAAAGGGCACGACCCTAAACTCATAATGACTCAAATGAGTTCTAAATGCAGTTTTGTATATAACACCCTCCCCCATTCTGATTTGGTGATAACCTGCCCTTAAGTCAATCTTAGAATACACACTTTATCCACATAGCTCATCCATTAGGTATTCCACTAAAGGAATTGGAAATTTATCCTTAATGGTCATGTTATTCAATTCCCTATAATCAATACAAAACCTCCAACTACCATCTTTCTTCTTAACCAATAGCACAAGAGAAGAAAAAGGTGAATGACTAGGTTGTATTAGACCATTATGCAGCATTTCATTGACTTGTTTCTCAATTTCATTTTTCTGAAAAAAATTATACTTGTATGGCCTGATACTGAATGGATTTGCATCTGATTTCAGTGGAATGTAATGGTCATGATTCCTCTTGGGAGGTAAAGAAGTAGTCTCAGCAAATACATCAGCAAACTGATGGAGTATTGTGCTGATATAGTAAATAGATGAGGCCAAACTGTCTTTCCCTTTTAAGTAATTGTTTCACCCCATAAGCAGACATACTTTTTAGCTCACCTTGACTGTAAATCCCCTTTAACTCCGCTCTTTTCCCCTTGTGAGTTATTTCAACCTTGTACTCTATAAAATCTAGGAGTACAGGGTTGTGTTTCTTCATCCAATCTCCTCCTAGAATCATTTCATTTCCACCCAATCTAATCAACCTCACTGAATCTTCAAACTCTACCACCTTGAATCTTTTATTTAAAAGTGGGACAAGTGTGATAACTCATCACATGATTCCCATTAGCCACAGTAACCCTCATAGGGGAGGTCTCCTTGATTGCACATCCCATCTTCTTGATAGTTTCTATGTCTAAAAAACTGTATGTACTCCCTGAGTCCAACAAAATAGACATGCTATTCTTCTTAGACTCATCTCTCAGTTTAATAGTATTAGGAACCTTAGTCCCTGACAAGGCATTTAGACTAATTGCCTCATCAACTACTTCCTCCTCTTGTAAGTATGGCTCTGCTTCTTCAATCTCTGCTTCCCCTGGATCATTTTCTTCTTCTCGCAGAGATAGCATTTAACTGTCTCTCTTTGCATTGATGTCCGGGGTGATACTTTTCTCCACATTTGTAACAGAGTCCTTGGGCCCTCCTAGTCTCAATAACTTGTTACTTTGATTACCCACTGAGCTATTCGGTACTCTAGTGGTCTGGGCAGGGTAATTTGTAGTTAAACTTCTATTTCTTTGTGCTTTTTCCTTCTTATGCAAGGACTCTATTAAATTCTCCTGATGTCTAGCCTTCTCCACCGCCTTACTAAGTGAATATGGTTCTAACAATTTAACAGAATGTCTGATTTCTTCCTTGAGCCCTTCAATGAAAAACTCTAAGAAAAAATCCTCAAGTGTAGTTGGATTCCTAATCAATACCCAAGACTTCAAGTCCTCAAATTGTTCCAATATTAATTAACAGTCCCTTTTTGTTCTATGTTTTTAAATTCACCAATAAGATTCAGTTTACTGTTAGCTGCGCCATCAAATCACTTACAGATTTCTGTGGTAAAATATGTCCATCTAACTATGGCCTTGCTAATATGATAGGAAAAGAACCAGGATTCTACCTTACCATTAAGGTGAAGAACAACTTCCTCCAGCTTCTGTTGAGGATCAGTTATGCGATTGTACTGAAAGTACCTTTCGCATTTACGCAACCAGGCACAAGGACTTACTCCCTCAAAATATGGAATTTCCTACTTGGAATGAGAGAAGTTCCCTTGAGTTCGACCCAAAGAAGATTCTCCATTTTCTCCAGCACGAGCGCGACTTCCTAGCCCCATAATCTGCATTCCCTCAGTTGGGGCACTCCCCAGAATTCCTCCTTGTGGCGCGATCACCTTCTCTAGAAATTTGACAATTTTGTTACCCAGTTCATCAATTCTCGAGTCATTAGATATCATGTAACTTTGTAATTGAGCTTCCAGCTTTTTGACTGATTCATCTGTAGATTTAGACTTGTTTCTGCTCCTGTCATCGTGATTTAGCTAGGAAAGTGCTCTGATACCAATTGTAATGGACTTATTATTTTGAATTGTAACTAAATGAACAATTGAGAAATGGTAGAAGAATTTTATTAGAATTCAGTAACCAATTGAATGCTTATTACAACTCTGTTGAAAATTACAATGGAAATTACAAATGAATAGAAATAATCTACAACTTCATTGATGAGTTCAACCTGAAAAGAGAAGAAAGAATTAGGAATTGAAGAAGGAAGAAGAAGAGAGAGTTGAGAGAAGAAACGAGAGAGAAGAGAGGGAAATGTATACCAGTCCAAAACTGAATTAGTTGGGCCAGCCCAATTCTGTTATAACAGCCCACTTCTTCTAACTGCTTCTAAATTCTGAACCGTTGGATTAAATTGTATTTGATCTCCGCCATTGGTTTAACCCCTCATCTGAGTCATTGATCTACTTACTAACTATCTCCTCTACACGCCATGTGTCATTTCTTATTACCCCTTATTTACCTTAAGGCTTTCTCATTTCATCTCCTTCAGACAGCCGTTTCCCAACCCTAACAGTAACATGTTTTAATTTATTTTTTAGTTTAATAAAATGACACCAATTTGATTTACGGAAATTTAAGAAGGTGGTAGAGGTAAAACATTGCATCATATCTAGTGAGGCAACATCATAGTAATTCTGGTGTACAATTGATGCATAACAAGGTGCAATCACTTCTGTCGCTCATTTTCATCTCCAAATCTTATTTTCATAATAAGATTCTATAGTAGGATAAGGTTAATCCATTCAAAATAGCTACTTATACATAACAATATCCAAACTTCAACATATATTTAATAAGAAAAGGCACGTCAACTACAACTTTGACTATTTCTGATACGTGAGAGAACACTATCGCCTTAACGCAAGGACAAGAAATAAACTGGTAGAGTTTAGCACAAAATACTTCTCCTGGACAGGGTGCTACATTCTGCACCATAACAGGTAATTAAACAAGCCAATTTCAGCAAATGTGAAAAGTAATCAGCAACTAAGAAATCCTATCATGAAGCTTTAATAATCTTTAATTTTCTTGCAATTGAACTTGACAATCCCTTGGAATCTCAATTTGTGTTTGAATCTGTTTTAATTTTATATAGATGTCGGATGAAAGTAGAGTAAGTGATGTTGCTTCAACTAAAATCTTACCTATTATTGAAGATAGTAATGCCAACACAATTGATACTCAAGATTCTAAAGAAAAAAAAATCATAGAACCTAGATCTACTGTTTGGAAACATTTTGATAAATTTGAGAATAATGGGATCGGTAAAGCGAGGTGTAGATATTGTAAGCAAGCTAATACTGCTAATTCATCTAGCAATGTAACAATAGGATTGAGAAATCATTTGACTAGATGCAAAGAATACCCACCTAACAATGATAAACAATGATAAACTTTCAATCTTGCCAAAATGATGGAGGATCGCTTTGGAAATTTGATCAAGAAATGGTTAGGGTATTTTTAATTGAGATGATAGTTCTTGATGAACTACCATTTAGCTTTGTAGAAAAGGAAGGCTTTATGAAGTTTATGAGAATAGCTCAACCACTATTTAATCTTCCTTCTCATACAATAATAACAAGGGATTGTTATGAAGTTTAGAGTGAAGTGAAGCAAAATCTAAGAAGGTCTTTTAAAGAAGCACAACCAAGAATTTTCCTCACAACAGACACATACACTTCATTGCAAAGAATAAATTATATGTGTTTGATAGCCCGCTTTATTGATAGGGATTGAAAGATGCAGAAAAGAATACTAAATTTTTACTCTATCACTAGTCATAACTCATAAGGGTGAAGAGATGGGTAAAGCTATTTGTAATTGTTTACTTGAATGCAAATTAGACAAGGTGTTCACTATTACCGTGGACAATGCTTCTTCAAACAACGTCACAGTCAAAGAATTGTCTAAAAATTTAGATATGTGAAAAACTAATATGATGAGTGGTAATCATCTTCACGTGAGATGCATGGCTCATATGCTTAATCTAATTGTGCAAGATGGTTTAAAAGAAATTGATGCTTCTGTCACACGTGTTAGAAATATTGTGAGGTATGTGAGATCGTCGCCTGCAAAGACCTTAAAGTTTAATCAGTGTTGTGAACCTATAAATGTAGAATATACCAAAATATTGTGTTTGGATGTTACTACTAGGTGGAATTCCGCCTATTTGATGTTGTATGCGGCGCAAACTTTGGAAAGGCCAAGTTTCATCTTTTTTATGATGGATTTTCTCCATATCTTTGTTCTCATCTTTGTGAAGATGGTAATAGTGCAGTTCCTCTCGAATATGATGATTGGTTGAATGTGATAAACGTGATAAAGTTTCTTGCAAGATTTCACGAGCTCACTACAAAAGTTTTAGGTTCAAGTTATTTCACTTGTAATGCTCATTTTGAGGATGTAGCTGAATTTTATTGTCATTTGAAATGTGTTTAATTAGTGAGGATGAGAATTTAAGAAAAAATGGTTGAGAGGATGAGAGAAAAGTTCGAGAAGTATTGGGGAGAGCCTGAAAAGATGACTAAAATAATTTTTACTTCTTTCGCCTTGGATCCACATAACAAGTTTGAATATATTAGCCTCGCACTTGATGAACTTCTTAGTGAGAAAAAGAGAAAGAAAATAAATGATGAGATGTACGCTTATATTAATTCTTTTTTTAAAGAGTATCTCAAAAAGTATTTAATAGGATCTTATCCTCAATCTCCATCTAGATCTACTTCATCTGATAACACATCTAATACATCTAGTGAGAGTGTTATAACTGCATCATTATGAAGGACGAAGCTTCACTTGAAGAAAAAAAAAGGAATACAATGGAAGTGGGGGTGCTAAATCAAAGTTTGATAAATACATTAGTGAAGAACAAGAGCTATGGTGAAGAATTTTATATCTTAAGTTCGTGGAAAATGCATGCTCCTAGATTTCCTATTCTTTCAGAGTTGGCTCGTGGTGTGTTGGTCATTCCAATTTTTAGTGTGGCATCGGAATGTGCATTCAGCGCCGGTGGCTGTATTCTTAATTCATTTAGGAGTTCATTGACTCCTAAATGTGTGCAAGATCTTGTTTGTGCTCAAGATTGGCTTAGATAATAGAAGAATCCTATAAGTGTTGAAGAAGAGTGGGAGTATCTTGAGGAAATCGAACTTGGTAAGTTTTAATGTTTTATGTGTGTTTTAGTTTAAAATAATATATTCCACTTGTTTATGTTGCATGACATATTTGGTCGAATTATCTTTTAGATATGGAAAATAATGGAAGCACTACTAGCATTGTTGATGTATAGTTGCAACTTGAGTGGTAAGTTAAATACTCTATTTGTTTGGTGATATACTTTTGTAGTTTTGTTCTTTTATCATAAAAAGTTATATTCTAACTTATGATTTTATCTTATATTTTGTTATGTTCAAGTTCAATCATGCCCCGTGCTCTTAAAATGCGCTCACATGTTTGGGAACACACACTTTGAGGTAGTATAAGATAATGAAGAAGTTCGCAAAGTATAGTGCAAGCACTATGGTTGAGTCTTTAATGTTCATCCAAAGGCGGATGACACATATGGTTTAAGGAAGCATATCAGGAGTTGTCTTGAATATCTTTCAAAAATTCGTATTTAAGTTGATTTGAAATAATTTGTATTATTTTGAATTTGTTAGACTTATTTAAACTTAATGTTTTACTTTATTAGACAATTTTCTCCTATTGGCATTTGGCAGCAGTAAACACTAAACTGTAGCACTTGAGTCTTGATTGCCTTGTTGCCTTGTGGTATTTTGCACTGGTATTGTTGGGAATTGGCTTGTTGGTTGTTGTTTGTTTTAAAGTTGTCTTGTACTCTTGTTGGACTATCGTAGACCTATAGTACTGTTTGTTTTAATGGGAAAGGGTGTTTGCAGTAGAAGTGGTGTTTGTTTCAGTTTCTTTGCAGGGTGGTGGTATTTGTTTCAGTTTATGATTACTAATGTTACAACATTACTACCCCAGGAATATACTCTATGATAATTGGCTACTAGAAAGTTGCATAACAGTATCTATTCCTTGCATCAATCAGGAATAAAACCAAGGACAATTAGATATTGGAAATTTGTACAATATTATTTGTTCCTTGCATCAATCACAAATCTGGCGTCTGTTTTGTGTTGCCTCAAAGCAGCTTAATCAACTTGGACTACAAAACATACATAAGATTCCTGGATTGGATGCATGTGGATCTAAGAATGTCAGAACCAGAGATTATTGATCACGCTGGTCTTGATTTTGCTGTCTATATACAGATATACCTTCTTGGGTAAGTTCACAACACTTAACAATATTCCTTGTAACGACCCGACTTATCGTTTTGAGAATTAACGTCCCCTTCAGTAGCTTGATGTCCCGAGCAGCTTTGTAATATGCATTAGTACTTGCATGTATGGTCGAGTTTGATTTAATGATAGGGGATTAAATTGAAAGAACATTTCTCCTTTTTTTTAAGCTTAAGTGAAAAGAGTTGACCGAAGTTTGACTTTTATAAAAATGATACCCGAATGGAGTTCTGATGGTTCCAATAGCTCTGTATGGTGATTTGGACTTAGGAGTCTGTCCGGATATTTATTTGAAAGTCCGTAGTTAATTTTGGCTTGAAATGACGAAAGTTGGAAATGGAAGGTTTGGAAGTTTGACCGGGAGTTGACTTTATTCATATCAGGGTCGTAATTCTATTCTGGAAAGTTTGATAGATCCGTTATTTCTTGTATGACTTGTGTGCAAAATTTGAGGTCAATCGAACTTGATTTGATTGGTTTCGGCATCGAATGTAGAATTTGGAATTCGTTAGTTTTCATTAAGTTTGAATTGGGGTGCGATTCGTGTTTTAGTGTTGTTTAATATAATTTTAGGCATCGACTAAGTGCGTGTCATGTTATGGGACTTGTTAGTATACTTGGTTGGGCTCCCACGGGGCTCAGATGAGTTTCGAAAGAGTTTTTGGAAGAGTTTGGTGTTTTGAGCATAAGCAAGTAATGATCCAAATGTCCATTATTAGTTCTAGAGATCGAAATTTCATTTCGAGACTTCCGGGAGTTTGAAAATGAATTATAGGAATGATCTGGAATGTTTGGTCTAATTTCATCAAGTCGCCATAGATTTTTTAGCGCGAAACATGACTTAATTGTTTAACGAGCAAAATTGGTATCACATTGAGCAAATGAGCTCTAAATTGAGTTTCGATTGAACTACTAGGTTCGTATTATTATTTGTGACTCATAGGAATAGGGATCATCGAATTCCGAGTTCGTATATGGAGTTAGAGCCATTTTAGTGAAATAATAAATTACTGGTGCAATCAGGTTCCGGTGTAGACTTTTAGCGACGAAAAATGGACTTTTAGTGACAGGAAATGGACATTTTATAGAGCAGTTTTTTTTAAAGCTCATTTTCAACATTTTTGGGTGAAATGACACTTTGGATCTCCTTTGGAAAATGGCTTCATTGACCTTCCTCAAATTGATTCCAAAACACGACCAAACACTCACAGCTAATGCTCATTTAAGTATAGCCTTCAAGAAAATCAACCCATTAATCCACTTCTTCTTCATCCACTTTCCTCACTTCTTCCCCAAAATCTCTCTTCACAACCATAGGTCACATTTCCAACTTTTCTTCTCGCAACGTTCCCATACAGCTCACGACTTCTTCGACAACACCCATTCTTTTGTGACAAAAGGTGTCATTTTTTTAACATTTTCATTTACACTTCTTTCCCTTCACATCATTTCAACAATTCTTGTTCCTGAGTTTCCTCAAAGATTGACCCGACTTATTCCATTCTCTAAAAGGGCTGAGTTAGGGGTGATGAGTAGTTGTCCTCAGCATTTGATACAAGTTGTCGTTGCCTACGAGGATAGACGCTTCTTTCACCATTTTGGGGTCGATCCCGTTAGTGTTGCTCGTGTCGTTTTGTCGCTCTCATCTCTTGGTGGTGGCAGCACCATTACCCAACAAATTTGAGCTGTCTGGAGGTCAATTCAAGCAAGAAGGCTATTTTGGAATATCGGCATAACTTCAAAAAGGTAAGTATCTTCTCTAACCTTAAGTGGGAGAATTACCCCTTAGGAATTGAGTCGTATGTGCCATTTGTATAATGTGAAAGTCGTGTATGCGATGTAACGAGTATGTACTCTAGCTTATATGTTCAAATTTATTGGTTTAAAGTCGTGGGCATTTTTTAAAGTATTAAATTGGAAATTAATGGCACTTATTAAATCCTTATTTGTCATGCCTCATTCTTTGTTTGTCGTATTTATTTTTATGATAATTTGGTGTGATTGCTATTTTTATTTTATGTGGATTCCGTGTGCTTGTTGAGTTGACATTTCATGGAAATAATTACATCATGGATTTTGCATCTACAAACAATTAATTAAATAAGTATAAATTGAGTCGTTAATATATTTATCAGAAATTTAGATTAAAGCAGAGGTTTTTCTTGCTGAGTTATTTTTCCATCTTTGTTGTTGCATATTTACTTTTGGGGCTACGAGGTGGTACCTCGGGAGCTCCCTTGTTGCATATTTACTTTGGGACTACGAGGCGGAACCTCGGGAGCTCCCCTGTTGCATATTTACTTTTGGGACTACTAAGCGGTACCTCGGGAGCTCCCCTGTTGCATATTTATTTTTGAGACTACGAGGCGGTACCTCGGGAGATCCCCTGTTGTGTATTTACTTTTGCGACTACGAGGCGGTACCTCGGGAGTGCCCCTGTTATTTACCTCTATTTGTTGTGTTGTTATCTTTCTGTAATTTCTCATTGTTCACTTCTCAGTCATTTCATTATATTATTATATCTTTTGCCTTGTGAATTATCCGTGCAGTTGTGATATGAAATGTGGCCACGAGGTGCCGCGAGTAAATTATGATAATATTGGAACGTGAGTTGTCCATGCGATTTTGATAGAAATATGGGCACGAGGTACCATGAAAATACGAAAGTGGGCTGAGACACGTGTTTTACGATTATGAAATGAGGTGTCAAAGAGTGACTTTTATTTGAAAGAAGTATATTTGAAAGGTATTTATTTGAAAGAATTTTATATTCGAAGGACTTAATTAATGAATTGTACTTGTGTTCCTTATTTGTTTGAGCAATAATTATGGTGTTCTTGCTGCCTTGCTGTTTATATCACTGGTTGATTTTTGTTGCTATCACTGCTAGTTATTTTCCAGTATTATTGTATACTGCTATATTGCACAGGTTATTTGACTAGTGAGTGTCTTGACTGTACCTCGTCACAACTCCACCGAGGTTAGCCTTGATACTTACTAGGTACCGACTGTGGTGTACTCATACTACACTTTTGCAAATTTTTGTGCAGAGCCAGGTATTGGAGATATCGGACTCGGACAGAGTTAGTGTGTTGATCGTGTCACGACCCAAACTGATGGGCCGCGACGGGCACCTGGTACCTTAATCAACCGAGTACCAGCATAATGTATCTTTTTGTGATATTCTATCATCGGTAATGAGACGGAAAAGATTTCGTGGGATAACTAGAATAAGACATATAATGCCAACTTATACATAAGATATACAGGCATATAAGGCCGACATGATCATTTATATACTCAAAACATAGACCGACGAGGCCATACAATTATCTGTATACATGACATCTGTTTACAAGCCTCTAAGAGTACATAAATATCATAAAGGTCAGGACAGGGCCCCGCCATACCAATCAATGCATGTCCTAATCATACTGACCAAATAAGCAACTCCGGAGCAAATGGAGCTCACCAACACCTTTCACTGAGCTAATAGCCTACTTGGAGGATTCTCAACCTATCTATCAGGACCTGCGGGCATGAAACGCAGCGTCCCTGGGAAAAGGGAAGTCAATACAAATAATATACCGAGTATGTAAGGAATGAAAATCAGTAAATAATATACATGAGAGAAACATGGAGTAAAAGACTCGACATGTAAGTCTGAATAGCTCTGTGAATAATTTCATATTTATAATGTCATACATATGTGTATAAATGTCATACCATGCATAGATATATGCGTACATATCAACATCAAGCCTTTGAGGGCATCCCATTATATCATCTCGGCCATTGTGGGCAAAATCATCAGTGTATACCAGTTGATCAGGTGGTGGTGCGTATATAACGCCATAACCTTTTTCCCATATCCCATATATATATAATACACATATATACGCGTATATAACTCCATCTGGTCATGGGTAAATTTACATGAATAAATGAATGTAATGCATAGAAGTACGTCAATAAAATCTCTCGGAATGTCATAAGACCATTATGTCTTTGTTTAATATCATGAAATAAACTTTATCAACTTACGTATTTTCTGAGACCCATGAACAGATGATAAAAAAATAGGACACATGGGGAATGAAGAACATAGGCATCTCTAGTACTTATATGAATAGAGTCATTTATGAAAATTGTGCATTTGCTCGTTTCATTTGTATCTTATGGATCATGCCAAAAATAAATAAGGGATAGCTTTAACATGAATGAACTGATTCTCTTGACAATCTCTCTAACACACGTTAATTGCGACAAAACACGTAACAGCGGATCGAAGCAGGAGAAAATCTGTATGATATTCTTGAGAAAACTTACAGCGTACTCCCTTAGAATCGCAAATCACACGTTGTATTAAGTAGTCTTTGTATGAAAGGTTGAATCAACTCACATTTCTAATGCAAATCTTTATCTTTGCTGAAGCCTTTTTCCTTAACTTGGATGTAAACATCTCCATTTGAGAATTAGAGAAGCTTTTAAGGCTTAGTGGTGTGGGTCCTACTTTGATAAGATGACTAAGACAAGAGCTCCTCCAAAGTGTGCCACCTTGTTTTGTGAGTTAAGACTAATTATCAAGGCCTCTTTGGGCTTCCACGTTAGGTGGGTCCAAATTTATCCAAAAATTCACTCATTACTTTAATCAACTTATTAATCCCCCACTAATCCAATAATTAACCAATTACCTACATAATTAAGAATTATCTCAAATTACTTAAAATACTACTCACTTTTAACACACATTATATACCTTATCATGGTCATGTGGTACCTTGTATGGCACAAGTCCATAAATATCGGGTATTATAGCTCGGACTATTTTTTTATCCCAAATTGACAACTTTCTATGAAACTCATTTTCTTTGATTTGTTTACCCTTTAATCTTCACGTCACTTACTTATCGCCTGTTATGAATGGCATAAATGCATATAACCTCAAAAATAATCTCATCCCCGAACTTACGTCGATTAACTTACGACAAAAGTTTAACGTACGAAAATGCAGGATGTAACATCTCATTTCTGAGTTTTCATCAATTTAGTTATGGCGTACTTTCACGTATGAAAATATGGGGTATAACATCATTCCCTCCTTTGGAACATTTGTCCTCGAATGCTAACTGATGTACTTATCATTCTCATAACCCATAGCTTTTGTGAATGCTTTAATACTCTCCTTGCCATTTATGCAACGATTCTTTGAATAAATCCAAAGGCCAAGGAATTCCCCCCTTTAGGCCTCTTTCTCATACCACGACTTGTGGTCAGAATTCTTCCAATCTCGTAATGTTGCTACCTTCTGTCATGCAGCATGTACGACTTTTTCCTTGCATGTGCGCCTATGCGACTTTTCTCTCCAGCTTTTAGCCAATCTCTAGGCCTCACTTTGTGAACATATGCGTAGTTGTCCCTCTGGGAACCTATAGGTGTACTGATGTTCTTCGCTCGGTACTTTGTTGAACTTACGAATATTGCTATATCTTATTTTATAAACCCGGTTATCCATCCGTATGAATTTACTGCATCTAGGTAGGTCATACTATACCATAACTCTTACTTCGATTTACCGTTACTGAGGTCTGCTACCAAAATCCAGGTTACTCTTGTTTCTTATCCTATATTTATATAAGTCTAAGTCGTGTAATGCTTCCTCATTACTGTATCTTAAGAATGACGGCCTAATCTCATCTCATACTTTGTAACTTTTATCCATTTATTGTTGAGTCACCTCAATATTGATCTATAAGCTACCACTTATAACTTGACCTTTTATGTAACATTGCCGCTAGGCTCACATCTCATCGGGGAACATCTAAAATGATTAGACTGATCCACCTGGGGTGATACCATGATTTCATAACCGTATTTCATAGCACCCCAATGTGATTCACCTTATGTGGGTATTTTAATCATGTGTCGTCCGCGAAATCCCCTTTTTTCAAATCATTACTCAATCGAAGGCCCAAACATCATCTTTTATATATCACAATTACACCCTTATCCTACTACCAGGGCAGCATTCCCTCTTTTCTAAATGTTATTAATATTAGACTCCTTTGAGTTCATTCAGGATATACGAGCTTTCTATAACTTAGAGAAACCATCAGCTCTTCTTGTTTTCATGGGCTTAATCCTGAGGACTTATCCATTTTCGTTACCTTCTCACTCGCCTTTTCTTATCCTTACTCATGTCTTCCTAAAACCTTGTTGTTTTACCATACTTAGCTTGCGACCTACACGTATCTATTTATACTACTCACAACCTTCCTTCATCTTGCTTGCACCATAGATTTTCTTACGTTATTCTGGAACATCAAGAGAGACATTACATCATCTCTAACTCATCTTTACTCTCTAAACTAGACCTCTCAGTACCTAGAAACCATGGGCTTGAAAATATGCAACTGATGACGACGCTATCATTCCTGGATACTGAATCCCAGCGCTTATAGACTTCTATTTGAAGTATGGACTATTCACAACCTTCTGCATTTGAGTATATTGTACGTTGTTCACCTTTACCTTACTTGCCTTAAAATCTCGCATCACATCTTCTATCTCTTTCATCACCTCCCTTCCACATAGGTATAATTCACATCCACGACTTGAAGCTCTATTATAATACTTGCACCTCTGGTGCATGAACAATCTGGTGGGAGCCCCATGTTGACTTCTTATGAGGCTAGTACTCTTCTAACTGGATTTATCGTAGAGTCGTTATAAAATATGGCTACTGTACCATCTCTCTTGTACCTTTGATATTAAGAGTGATTCTGCAATGTTCTCAATCACGATTTCTATAAATTTTATGGGTTCAATAATCAGACTTCTGATTTACTTAGTTGATGTAACTCTTTAGTTTCCTCTTCCCTCTGATCAGCCTTTATGTAGGCTTAAGCTATCTTCCGACCTGCGGCTCATGGTATTAGTTATTACTTTATCCTTTCATGGACGTCATGGAATATCCATGATACAATCTTCTAACAATTCAATATTTTGTATATGACCTAAACTCAGTTATTTCTTTTAACTTATACTGGAGTCTTCTACAGTTGTATGATTGTCAACATATACGCTACATGGATAATACTCTGAAATCTTAGGTGCATTCATAATGTAATTATCTATGGATCATTGATCGAATAATTCCTTTCGTTCCTTCTCAACTTTCTTTAAATGCAAGCAATTGCTTTTCCTGGTCGTTCTTCCACTTGTTGCATGAATACTTGGCTTATCTTAGTGCCCACACATATTTGAATTCCATACAACCCATATGATCTTGAATATCCCCTTTTGATTTTTTTTCTTCTTCCCATTCATTAGCCATGATAGGTGCCACTTTCTTTTGGGGTTCATACAATGTTGTTGTGAGACTGATGTTACATGACCATTTCCTCTTTAGGTCACTATGTTTAGGTTGAACTTCCTTATTTCCCCAGATAGTCTTTCATTATAGTACTTAGGGAGGACCCTCTAACTCTTGTAAAGCTGCGAGCTTATTACATCGCATACTCGACAGAATTTTTGATGTCCCTCCTCACCTATAATTATCCGTAGTTACTTACCTCCTTGTGCTTGTAGGGTTGCTTTTGAACTGATATTTTGACAGTCTTCCAAGTGGCATTCTCTTTTATTTCCTTAACACTCATACGGTACCATTAACTATCCCAACTCCTATCTGAATATTTCTTTAGGGTTACGATGTCATATCTGCGAGACTGAATTCACTATGTTGGGGTTCACTATGTTTATCTTGCATGATCTGTTGATTTGTCTGTATCCTCTTGTCTAGCCATAACTAGGCTCTTCCTGAATCACTTGTTAACTATTTGCTGGCCCATTCTCATATCAATATTCCGTGTAATCTTTCTTGGGTTATTTACTTTGTCTTAACTTACGTCTCGCACTGTCTCCTTATCTATCAATAACATCTCGGGCAGGAACCCTGACTTCCTCTCCTTGACGTCGTGTTTGCATAATGTTCTTGAATCATAGCACATATGTAGGATTTAAATAAGTGCAATCTCATCACTTTCTCATTTTTATCGCATTCTTCCTTTACCATTCCATAGTTACTAAAACCACTTAATTCTGACTTAATGCCACATCACTCCATATTCCCCCCTTTAGGGGAGTACTAAGATTTAGTGTTATGACGATCTACCTATAGATGTTTTACCTCTTCATCTTTGGCGTCTTTTCACATCATCGACGATCGTTACTCGCATTGCGTTAATCCTTTTGTACCAAGGATAACGAAATTCCTTACTCACAAGGGTGACGCCTAGTGTAACTAGCACACATAGTCCCTTAAGCTTAACTTTGCTCACATTTCTTGCTTTAGGGAAGCGTCTTCTTGAATGACCTTTAAAGGTTATCCTTCTATCTTCCATTCTATTATTATCGAAATGTAATATCTAAAATTCTCATAATGCCGACTATTATCAAATCAGTCAATCACTAATTCATGTTTAGTTTATCTTGTACGCCAGCCCATACTGATTACTATTACTCTGGGGGTCTAACTTTTCCTTCTGGTAATCATATTAGAGTCACGAACTTATTTCTGGAAATGAGGATATGACTTTATGGCCTATACTCTTTCGTTGTCTCAAGGCCTGTCACCTCCGGTCTTTTCCTTCCCTTGACTATAGACTCTGTAATACTGTCATTTCTTTTATCTACCATTGTCATCCATGTATCACATCTTACTCATAATGCTTCATTAACTTTCTTCTTATTTCCCTGCGGACATTTCTGTCTATCACCTTATTCTGAAAACTTCAACAAGACATTCTTTTGTTTTTAGCTCCCCTTTGCTCCATCCACTGACTCTTCGGGTTGCCTAACATTCCCTCTCTACTAGGGACGGGAGCCACACTAAGGTAATATTTATCCCTTCTAGGCTTCCAATGCTTATCTTTGTAATTTTTTTTTTAACATTCTAGTATTCATATCTAGCTATACTATTCTAGAGTGCACCATCTGGGTGTCTCACAAGGAGATCTATTAGCACATTTGCAATATCCTTCGGAAATGTCAATTGACGCAAACAATCCATCCATCCTTTTAGGTTACTCTAACCCCAGCCGGATCCTGACATCCTGTCCTTCTCTTAAACCATATCTATGAGCTTCTATAGGGCATAACTAAAATGGGTGTGGCCGATTGTACATACCTCTGCTACTGTTGAAGGTAACTCAAAAATGCTTATATCTCCCTTCCTGAATGGTAAATAATGATAATCTTCACTAGGTGGGTACCTCTTAACCTTCTTCATCTTGCTTTTTTTACTTGTTGAAACTTGTATCTACCTTCTGATTCTCTCGTTGCTTTTCACCATATGGGTGGATAGATATTCTTGCCTTAAGGCTCCTTATCAATAAGCTTACACGTCATAGTACACACACGATCTGCTGAAGACCTTACATTTACTCATCATAAGCATCATGCAGAATCGAGTTCCTCTAACTCAGCTCTTCCACATCCACGTGCAATCTTTTACCAACTGTCTTTTGGTTGTAGGTATCGCTGTATTACAAATAAGATAGAGTTTAGGAAATTGAGTTCTTACAATTGAACTCTACCACACGATCGAGAGTAACAAGAAAGAGTGACAGTCCTAAATTCCATGTAGCCTCCTGCTTATAAGTGTGGTGCACAACACACCCATAAACAAGACTCTACTAGACACGGCTTGTAAACTCCCAAGAACAGAACTGCTCTGATACCACTTTTGTCACGACCCAAACTGATGGGCCGCGATGGGAACCCGGTACCTTACTCAACCGAGTACCAACATAACGTATCTTTCCATATCATGCTATCATAGGTAAATGAGACGGAAAGGTTGTTGTGGCATAACTAGAATAAAACATGTAATACCAACTTATACATAAGACATACGGGCCTATAAGGCCGACATGATCATTTATATACTCAAAACATAGGCCGACGAGGCCATACAAGTATCTGTATACATGACATATGTCTACAAGACTCTAAGAGTACATAAATATCATAAAGGTCGGGACAGTGCCCCACCATACCAATCAACGCATGTCCTAATCATAATAACCAAATAAGCAACTCTGGAGAAAATGGAGCGCACCAACACCTCTGCTGAGCTGATAGCCTACTTGGAGGATTCTCAACCTGTCTACTGGGACCTACAGGCATGAAACGCAGCATCCCCAGGCAAAAGGAACGTCAGTACAAATAATGTACCGAGTATGTAAGGAATGAAAATCAATAAATAATAGACATGAGAGAAATATGGAGTAAAAGACTCGACATACTGAATAGCTCTGTGAATCATTTCATATTTATAATGTCATGCATATGCGTATAAATGTCATATCATGCGTAGGTATATGCGTAAATAACATCATCAAGCCTCTGAGGGCATCCCTTCATATCATCTCGGCCACTGTGGGCAAAATCATCAACATATACCAGTTGATCAGGTGGTGGTGCGTATATAACGCCATAAACTTTTCCTATATCCTATATATATATATATACGCGTATATAACGACATCTGGTCATGGGTCAATAAACATGAATAAATGAATGCAATGCATGAGAAGTACGTCAATAAAATCTCTCGGAATGTCATAAGACCATTATGCCTTAGTTTAATATCATGAAATAAACTTTATCAACTTACGTATTTTCTGAGACCCATTAACAGATGATAGAACAATAGTCATGGGGAATCAAGAACATAGGCTTCTCTAGAACTTCTATGAATAGAGTCATTTATGAAAGTTGTGCATTTGCTCGTTTCATTTTTATCTTACGGATCATGCCAAAAAGAAAGAAGGGATAGACTTAATGTACCTGAACCGATTCTCTTGACAATCTCTCTAACACACGCTAATTGCAACAAAACATGTAACGGCGGATCGAAGCAGAGGAAAATCTGTATGATATTCTTGAGAAAGATTGCATCGTACTCCCTTAGAATCGCAAATCCCACGTTGTATTGAGTAGTCTTTGTATGAAATGTTGAAGCAACTCATGTTGCTAATGCAAATCTTTATCTTTGTTGAAGCCTTTTTCCTTAACTTAGATGTAAACATCTCCATTTGTGAATTAGAGAAGCTTTTAAGGATTAGTGGTGTGGGCCCCACTTTGATAAGATGACTATGCCAAGAGCTCCTCCAATGTGTGCCACCTTGTTTTGTGAGTTAAGACTCATTATCAAGGCCTCTTTGGGCTTCCACGTTTGGGGGGGGGGTTAAATTTATCCAAAAATTCACCTCTTTCCTTAATCAACTTATTAATCTTCCACTAATCCAATAATTAACCAATTACCCACATAATTAAGTATTATCTCAAATTACTTAAAATATTTCTCACTTTTAACACACTTTATATACCTTACTATTATGGTCATGTGGTACCTTGTATAGCACAAGTCCATAAATACCGAGCATTATAGCTCTGATCGTATTTTATCCCAAATTGACAACTTTCAACGAAACTCATTTTATTTGATTTGTTTACCCTTTAATCTTCACAGCATGCACTTATCGCCTGTTATAAATGGCACAAATGCTTCTAACCTCAAAAATAATCTCATCCCCGAACTTATGTCGATTAACAATGACGAAGCTTTAATGTACGAAAATGCGGGATGTAACATCTCATTTCCGAGCTTTCATGAATTTACTTATGGCGTACTTTCACGTACGAAAACATGGGGTGTAACAGATCACAAGGATTCAAGGTAGAGATGCTTGGTCGTCGCAGTCCCTTAGAGTCTTCCATTTTATTTTACTGTCAACTCTTATTCGAACACTATTGTACATTCGGTCCTTGAGATCATTGCATATATTCAGTAAGAGTTCGTGACTCAATATTACCAGTCTTGGGAGGTTGTTATGTTTGTTTTCGCTTTTGGTTTCGGCACTTGTATTAAATTATATGTTTCAAAAAAAAGCTTTAAACATAGTTGTAATCGGCTTACCTAGTCTTAGAGACTAAGTGTCATCACGACGCCTGTGGTAGGAATTTGGGTCATGACAAGTTAGTATCAGAGCTCTAGGTTCATAGGTTATACGAGTCACGAAAGAGTTTAGTAGAGTCTTGTGGATCGGCACGGACACATTTGTACTTTTCTTCGATGGGCTATGTAGGAAATTTCCACTTCTTCCATTCATGTGGTGCGGAATTGACAGGCACCAGAAACACATGTTGTGTCACGACCCGGATTTCCCACCCTCGGGAGTCGTGATGGCGCCTACTAGTGTAAGCTACAAGTCAAACCTTAATTACCTTTTTCATTAACATGTTACCTCATTTAACAATTTTCAGCAATCGCATGCAAATAATGGAATTAATAATAAAGCGGAAGTCTTAAATTGTAGAAAAACTGAATAGAAATACGGAAAATTCAACATAAGCCTCTACCCAAGACTGGTGTCACAATACTCACGAACTACTAAGAGTACTAAATACAATTGTCTGAAAGAAAACACAATTGTTTGTCTCGAGTACAAAGAGATAACAGACTGAAATAATAGATAGAGGAGACGTCGGGCCTGCGGACGCTTGCAGGGCTACCTCGGTATCTCGCTGGACTGAAGGCCTGCTCCTGCACTACTGCTGCTGTCCAAGACCTGGATCTGTGCAAAAGAGCACAAAGTGCAGTATCAGCACAACCGACCCCATGTGCTGAGTAAGTGCCTAGCCTAACCTCTGTCACACCTCTTTTTTGCCATGCAACCTTATTATGGGGTTGGTGAAGAGTTTTTCCAATCAAAGTGACGTTTTGAAAAGGG
This sequence comes from Nicotiana paniculata, assembly GCA_005239505.1. Classification (NCBI taxonomy): domain Eukaryota; kingdom Viridiplantae; phylum Streptophyta; class Magnoliopsida; order Solanales; family Solanaceae; genus Nicotiana; species Nicotiana paniculata. The sequence continues at coordinate 27,630 of MDKI01184573.1, forward strand.
ATTATTTATTATTTAGAGTCGCCACTTGGAATTGAGTTTTGGTGTTCCAAGCCACCTTTTACCTTGAATCCCTTAACAAAGGATGGTTTGACTCTTAATTTATGGTCTACGAAAACAGAAGACTGAGTAAGGAATTCTGTTGACCGAGGGGAAAGTGTAAGGCACCCCTCGAGTCCCGCGGTTCTAGCACGGTCGCTTTATTGACTCATGTAAGGCTTAAATCAATTTTTAGCTATTCTTGTATTTTATTGATCATGGCTTATTTATTACCGCTTAATTAACTATTATATTTTATTAGTTGTGTTTACCAAGATGCGGAGCGCACACAAGGTACTTCTTTGAAATTAAATTTTAAACCAAAGTACGGAATATACACATGGTTATAACATAATTACTTTTAAATCTAAAGGCATCGAGACGCGGAATGCGCACATGATCCTTTTATTATTTAAGCGTATCAATCCAAGGTTCGTTTATGAACACATGAGTTAACATTTAAAGTACCTCTAAAGTTTTTCTAGTGTTTTAGAGTATTCCAATTATTTTGTCTCTTTCATATTCAATACATATATTTGTATATTTTTATTAGTATTTTACTTATTGCAACGAGTCCTCAATTAGTTCGTTATTCATCTTGCTACCTAAAAAAAATTACCACTCTTCTTGTTTT
>ML313783.1:0-11328 GCA_005239505.1 Nicotiana paniculata
GTTTTTGTCTCTGAAATTAGGAAAAGCGACCAACTTTGGTCGCTATTTTTGGTATGTAAATAAGTTTTGACCGTTTGACCAGAAATAACGATCAACGTTGGTCGCTATTTAAAAAAAAATTAAATTGAAAATAGCGACCAACGTTGGTCGCTATTTTTTAAAAACTATTAAATTATTTTTTTCTTTAATTATTAAATTATTAAATTAAATTATTAAATTTTAAAAAATATTAAACTATTTTTAACTATGTAATTACTTTTAATACATTATAATAGCATCTATGTAAAGTAATTTTTTAAGNATAGTATTCATTATTTTTATTATAACAGAGTTAAAGAATTACATTCATTCATCACTAGGTTATAAGTCGATGAATCAATTTACAAGTGTATAAATCCCTAAAGTAACCCGACCATGTGTTCCTAGAGCTTCATGTATATATACTTAGGGATTATTTTAGGGATTGATACATGTCACGACCCAATTTACCCTCCACAAGGTATCGTGATTGCACCTAGTCTCTATGACTAGGTAAGCCTAAAATTTGCGGAAAAACAGCAAAATCAATAAAATAAAGACATAAAGGATATCAATTAGATATAACTTAGCTGCTTAGCATATACAGTTTTTACTTCCCAAAACCCGGAATGTCACCAACATCATAAGCTAAACTCTATGGTTCAATATACAAAACTGGAAATGAAAGTGTAGTCTCATATACGAACTATAACTATGCTAAGATAGGAGGGGGACTCAGAAGCTCTGCGGACGCTGCAGAAATGCCTCAAAGTCTCCTAAAGATCTGCTACTCTACTGGCTCCGGAACGGTGCGCTAGTACCTGGATATGCACATGGGAAAAACATGCGCAGAAGGGCGTGAGTACTCCACATTCGGTACCCAGTAAGTGCCAAGCCTAACCCCAGTCAAGTAGTGATGAGGTCAGGTTGCGGCTCTACTGAGTTTGCAAAAATAAACAGATATAATTAACAGTTAACTAAAGCAATAATAATTAACGGAAAGTAAAGTGAACCGGAAAGAAAGAAGTAATAAATCTCAGTTCCGCACAACATATAAATCAGTAGATAGTCGTGCAATGCAATATAGGGGAAAGTCTAAGGTCTCGGCCCGCAGTCCCAATGTAAATATGAAATGCAATGCAAGGGAAAGTCTCAGGTCTCGGCCCGCAGTACCAATGTAAATATGCAATACAATGCAAGGGAAAGTCTCAGGTCATAGCTTGCAGTCCCAATGTAAATATGCGATGCGATGCAGGGGAAAGCCTCAGGTCTCAGCCCGCAGTCCCCATGTAAATATGCAATGCAAGGGAAAGTCTCAGGTCATAGCCTGCAGTCCCAATGTAAATATGTAATGCGAGACGTATATCAGATATAGCGTAATTCAACAGTTTGGGAAAAAAAGTTGGCAAATATAGAGGAAGGTACTTAACCCAGTTTCAAATAATAGTAACGAGTGGAAAAATCAGGTAAAATCGTTGGATTTGATAAAGTCTTGAGTCGCTACTAAGTTAAACCAATAACAGAAATAATAGGAATTTAAGTTGAAGTATGTCATAGAAAGAAACAGTGGAATTAGTGCGAATATCCCGTGCACGTACTCGTCAACTCACATACACGGGTTTTTTATGTCAAAAATCAGTTATAAATACCTAAGGGAATTTCCCCAACACAGAATTAGGCAAGCGACTTACCTCGACTGTGCTAATCAACCAATAATCACGCTCTTGCCACGACTATCAAACTCTGGGTGGCCCAAATCTATTCAATTCGATTGCATAATGTGAATATCATTTCAAGAAATAAAACTAACTAATCAATTCGAAACTAATACGTAAAATTAGGAATTTTGACCAAAATGCCCCTCGGGCCCACGTCTCGGAGTCGGGTAAAAGTTATATTTTCCGGACACCCATTCACTCACGAACTCACTCGACAAGAATCATCGAAATCTGATGTCAAAAACCCCCTAAATTCTCGGAATTTTGGTTGGGGAAGTTTCATCAAGTTCCAATGGTTTTTCCCCCATTTTTGTTAATCAAACTAAAGAAACAACGGGGATTAATTGTCTAATAATGAATTAGGATAAGAAAACGTTACCTGTGATCCTTCTCTTCAAAACCCACTGAAAATCACCAATTCCCGAGCTCTCAAAAAATTTTAGACTTATGAAATTCAAACCCTCGGATTTTTGGAATAAACACACAGGGATCTCGCACCTGCGGAAAAAACATCGCAGGTGCGGAATTCACTTAAGTCCACTAGGGCCGCACCTGCGGTCGTTTGGTCGCGCCTGCGGAACCCAGGTCGCACCTGCGACCACTGGTCAACCCCCCTTACCATCGCACCTGCGACCAGCCCTATCGCGCCTGCATGTCCGCACCTGTGGGAAAACCTTCACAGGTGCGAAACACTAGAAGAAAGCCTGGTTCAGCAATTTGATAAGTTCCAAATTCTCCCGTTAAGCATCCGAAACAACCTCGATGCCCCCGGGACCTCAACCAAAACCACCAACCGACACTAATACCTTATTCAAACTAGGTCGAGCCTTAAAAACACGTCTCATAACATCAAAATCATCGATTATGCATAGATTCAAGCTGAGGAACTTAGGAAAATTCTAAAATTCACATCCGAATGACCTCAAATTTTGCACACAGGTCATAAACAACATTACGGACATGCTGTCGCTTCCGAAAATCCATTCCGAATCCGATATCAAAATCTCACATATCGGCCGAATTCACCGAATTTCTAACTTTCGCCAATTCAAGCCTAAATCCACAATCGAACTCGGAAACACATTCCGATTATGCTCCTAACCCCGAAATCACCCGACGGAGCTAACAAAGTCGAAGGAATTCCGTTCCGGATCTGTCTTCACACAGCTCTAGCTACGGCCAGATTTTTAAAGCTAGATTCCACATTATGGACTATGTGTCCAAAATCACCCCGGATTTCATCACTCAACGCACCAACAGGTTCCAATAACATGAAAATACATGGGAGAAGCGGTAAATAAGGGATCGGGGCACAAATTCTTAAAATGACCGGACGGGTCGTTACATCCTCCCCTCTTAAAAAAATCGTTCGTCCTCGAACGAGCATAGAAACATACCTGAAGCTGTGAAAAGATGAGGGTACTGACTCCGCATATCCTGCTCGGTCTCCTAAGTCGCCTCCTCGACTAGCTGACCCCTCCACTGAACCTTTACTGACGCCATATCCTTTGACCTGAGCTTTCTGACCTGCTAGCCCAATATAGCCACAGGCTCCTCAACATATGATATATCCTTGTCCAATTGGACTGAGCTGAAATCCAAGACATGAGTCGGGTCACGGTGATACTTTCGGAGCATGGAGACGTGGAACACCGAATGAACCCCTGCTAGGCTGGGAGGCAGGGCTAGCTTATAAGCAACCTCCCCAACACTTTGCAACACCTCAAAAGGGCCAATATATCTCAAACTCAGCTTGCCTTTCTTCCCAAAACTCATGACACCCTTCATAGACGATACCCGAAGCAAAAACCGATCACCAGCCATAAATGCCAAGTCCCGAACCTTCCGATCCGCATAGCTCTTCTGCCTGGACTGAGCTGTGCGAAGTCTCTCCTGAATCACCTTCACCTTGTCCAGGGCATCCTGAACCAAGTCTGTACCCAACAATCGGGCCTCGCCCGGATCAAACCATCCCACGGGAGACCTGCACCACCTACCATACAATGCCTCATATGGTGCCATCTGAATGCTGGACTGGAAACTGTTGTTGTAAGAAAACTCTGCTAGAGGCAAGAATCGATTCATGACCCTCCAAAATCCATCACACAGGCACGGAGCATATCCTCGAGGATCTGAGTCGTGCGCTCGGACTGCCCGTCCATCTAAGGGTGAAAAGTTGTGCTCAACTCTACCCTGGTTCCTAACTCTTGCTGAACGGATCTCCACAATCGTGAAGTGAACTGTGTACCTCTGTCTGAAATGATAGATACCGGAATATCGTGGAGGCGAACAATATCTCTGATATAAATCTCAGTGAACCTCTCCGATGAATATGTAGTCAGTACTGGAATGAAATGGGCTGATTTGGTTAGCCGATCCACAATCACCCAAATAGCATCATGCTTCCTCAAAGTTCGAGGAAGTCCAACCACAAAGTCCATGGTGATCCGCTCCCACTTCCACTCTGGAAGCTCAATTTGCTGAAGTAACCCTCCCGGTCTCTGATGCTCATATTTGACCTGCTGACAGTTGAGACACTTGACTACAAACTCTGCTATATCCTTCTTCATCCTTCACCAACAATAGTGTTGTCTCAGATCCTGGTACATCTTCTTGGTACCCGGATGGATGGAATACCGCGAACTACGGGCCTCCTCAAGAATCAAATCCTGAAGCCCATCTACGTTGGGCACACAGATACGTCCCTGCATCCTCATCACCCCATCCTCTTATATAGTCACATCTCTGGCATCACCTCGCCAGACTCTATCCTGAAGAACCAAAAGGTTGGGATCATCATACTGGCGCTCTCTAATACAGTCATGAAGGGAAGATTGAGCCACCACACAAGCTAATACCCGGCAAGGCTAAAAAAGATCCAATCTCACGAACTGACTGGCTAAGGACTGAAGATCTAAGGCTAGAGGCCTCTCAGCTGCATAAAGGTATGCCAAACTCCACAAACTCTCCACCCGACGACTCAAGGCGTCGGCCACCATATTGTCCTTCCCCGGGGGGTATAATATAGTGATGTCATAGTCCTTTAACAACTCTAACCACCTACGTTGGCGCAAATTTAGATCCTTCTGCCTGAATATGTGCTGCAAACTCCGGTGATCCGTAAATATCTCACAAGGAACACCATATAAATAATGATGCCATATCTTCAGGGCATGAAAAATCGCTGCCAACTCGAGATCATGAACAAGGTAGTTCTTCTCATGGACCTTCAACTGCCTGGATGCGTAGGCAATCACCCTACCGTCCTGCATCAACACCGCTCCCAAGCCAATCCTTGAAGCATCACAATAAATTATATAGGATCCGGAACCGGTAGGCAAATCCAACACAGGAGCTATAGTCAGGGCTGTCTTGAGCTTATGAAAGCTCTCCTCACACTCCTCAGTCCATATGAAAGGTGCACCATTCTGGGTCAATCTAGTCATGGGTGCTGAAATGGATGAAAACCCCTCTACAAAACGGCGATAATACCCAGCCAACCCGAGGAAACTGCGGATCTCAGTAGCTGAAGACGGTCTGGGCCAACTCTACTCTGCCTCCACCTTCTTCGGATCTACCTTGATCCCATCCGAAGACACCACGTGGCCTAAGAATGCCACAGAATCAAGCCAAAATTCACACTTAGAAAACTTGGCATACAACTTCTTCTCCCTCAATATCTGAAGCACGGTCCTCAAGTGCTGCTCATGGTCCTCCTGGGACCTAGAATATACCAGAATGTCATCAATGAACACAATGATGAAAGTATCACGATAAGGCCGAAACATGTTGTGCATCAGGTGCATGAAGGCTGCTGGGGCGTTGGTCAGCTAGAATGACATAACAAGGAACTCATAGTGGCCAGATCTGGTCCTGAAGGCAGTCTTCGGGATATCCGGTTCCCGAATCTTCAACTGATGATAACCAGAACGTAGATCAATCTTGGAGAACACCCTAGCACCCTGCAACTGGTCAAATAGATCATCAATGTGAGGCAATGGGTACCTGTTCATCACTGTCACCTTATTCAACTTCTTGTAGTCAATACACATACGCATCGAGCCATCCTTTTTCTTCACAAATAATACCGGAGCACCCTAAGGTGATACACTAGGCCTGATGAATCCCTTCTCAAGAAACTCCTGTAACTGCTCCTTTAACTCATTCAACTCAGGAGGAGCCATGCGATAAGGAGGAATGGAAATGGGCTGAGTGCCCGACAACAAGTCAATGCCGAAATCAATGTCTCTATCAGGTGGCATACCCGGAAGATCAGCTGGAAATACATCAGAATAGTCTCTGACAACTGGAACTGACTCCACTGTAGGGGTCTCAGTACTAACATCTCTCACATAAGCCAAATATGCATCACACCCCTTCCCAACCATCCCTTGAGCCTTAAGAAAAGAAATGACTCGGTGGGGAGTATACTCCAAGGAACCTCTCCACTCTAACCTCGGAGATCCTAGCATAGCCAGTGTCACGATCTTGGCGTGAAAATCAAGAGTAGCATAATAGGGAGACAGCCAGTCCATACCCAATATAACATCGAAATCTACCATACTAAGTAGTAGCAAATCAGCTCTGGTCTCAAAACCACGGATAGTAATCAAACATGACCGATATACGCAGTCCACAACAAGATAATCTCCCACCGGAGTAGAAACATAAACAGGGGAACTCAAAGAGTCCCGGGCTATCCCCAGATGTGAAGAGAAATAGGAAGACACATATGAATATATAGAGCCTGGGTCAAATAATATTGATGCATCCCTATGACAAATGGGAACAATACCTGTAATGACTGAATCTGAAGCAATGGCCTCGGACCGGGCCGAAAGAGCATAGTACCTGGTCTGGCTTCCCCCTCTAGGGCGACCTCGACGTCCGCGACCTCCACCTCGAGCTGTCTGAGGTGGTGGGGTAGTAGCTGGGGCTGGAAGAATAGCTGGAGGACCTGGAGGAAGGCGTGGAGCCTGATAAATCTGAGGGGGTGCACCCTGATAAGTCTGAGGTGGTGCGCCCATCCCCGCTCTGGGGCAATCCTTGATCATATGCCGAGGGTCACCACACCCAAAACAACCCCTCTAAGGACGCAATGGCTGCTGCTGACTCTGAACTGGCCTGCTGCACTGGCCAGTGATAGCACCTCGAGCTGGAGGCACCTGAGATACAGGTGGTGCATAATAAGGCTTCTGAGGTCTAGGAGGAGCTGGAATACCGCTGGCTGCTGGAAGAGCTGAATGAATGGGGCAGCTCACAAAACCCCTACCATGGCGTGCTGCGGGTGCACGAACTCCTGAAAAATGACCCGTCTATCGAGACCTCTTGGCCTCCCTCTCCTCTCTATCCCGGGCCAACATACTCTCAATCTTCTAGCAATGATCATGCCCTACTGGTAAGTAATATCTATCTTCAGCTCTCTGGCCATGCTTGTACGAATGCTGGGATGGAGCCCCTCAATAAAATAGCGGACTCTCTCTCTGGCCGTAGAAACCAAAGCTGGTGCATGTCGTGCCAAGTCACTGAACCGAACTGCATACTCTGACATGGTCATGGTACCCTGGCGTAGCTGCTCAAACTCTGCACGCCAAGCATCCCTGAGACTCTGAGGGACAAACTCAAGCAAAAACATCTATGAAAATTGAGCCCAAGTAAGTGAGGCTGCCTCATCCGGACTACTATGCTCAAATTCACGCCACCACTGATAAGTTGCTCCTCTCAGCTGGAAAGTAGTGAAAGAGACCCCACTCATCTCCACAATACCCATGGTGCGAAGGACACAATGACACTCTTCAAGAAAATGAAAAGAGCGTCATCTGAAGCCAATCCGCTTAAATCAGGTGGGTGGTACTTCTTGTACCTCTCAAGACGGAGCTGCTCAGACTCAAATACAGTTGCTCTCGCCTCAGGCTGAACTGGAGCTGCATGAGGCATGGGGATATACTCTGGAACCTGCCCCATATGAACCCTCTGCTCAGGAGCACGTCTGTGTCCCTCCCCTGGCCTGGGATGTAGCTGGGACTATCGGAAGTAGTCCCGCCTGAGATAGAGTACTGAAAGCACTCATGAACTAGGCCAAAGTCTCCTAGAGGTCTGGAGTGACAGTAGGGACCTCCTGTTCCCTTCCAACTGTAGCTGCTGGGGGCTCCTCTGCCTCTGCTCTGGCCGGTGCTTGGGCTGCACCACGTACTCATCCTCTACCTCGAACCCTGCCTCTAGTGGCTCTGGCTGGGGGTTCGGGTGCTTGATCGTCAGTACGTCCGGTGCGAGTGCGAACCATCTGTAAACAAGAATAGAATAGAGTTTAAGAATTTTGGTAACAATAACCAGCACGATAAGATATTCCAAAAAGTATGATTGTTCCTAACAGTTACATAGCCTCCCGAAGATAGATACGGACGTCTTCGCACCGATTCGCGAGACTCTAATAAACCAGCTTGTGATGTTCTGAATCCTATGAACCTAGACGCTCGGATACCAACTTGTCACGACCCAATTTACCGTCCGAAAGGTATCGTGATGGCACCTAGTCTCTGTGACTAGGTAAGACTAAAATTTGCGAAAAAACAACAAAATTAATAAAATAAAGACAGAAAGGATATCAACTAGATATAACGTAGCTGCTCAGCATATACAGTTTTTACTTCCCAAAACCCGGAATGTCACCAACATCACAAGCTAAACTCTATGGTTCAATATGTAAAACTGGAAATGAAAGTGTAGTCTCATATACGAACTATAACTATGCTAAGATAGGAGGGGGACTCAGAAGCTCTGCGGACGCTGCCGAAATACCTCAAAGTCTCCCAAATATCTGCTACTCTACTGACTCCGGAACGGTGTGCTAGTACTTGGATATGCACATGGGAAAAACATGCGCAGAAGGGCGTGAGTACTCCACATTCGGTACCCAGTAAGTGCCAAGCCTAACCACAGTCAAGTAGTGATGAAGTCAGGTTGCGGCTCTACTGAGTTTTCAAAAATAAACAGATATAATTGACAATTAAGTAAAGCAGTAATAATTAACGAAAAGTAAAGTGAACCGGAAAGAACGAAGTAATAAATCTCAGTTCCGCACAGCATATAAATCAGTAGATATTCGTGCAATGCAATATAGGGGAAAGTCTAAGGTCTCGGCCCGCAGTCCCAATGTAAATATGATATGCAATGCAAGGGAAAGTCTCAGGTCTCGGCCCGCAGTCCCAATGTAAATATGCAATACAAGGCAAGGGAAAGTCTCAGGTCTCGGCCCGCAGTCCCAATGTAAATATGATATGCAATGCAAGGGAAAGTCTCAGGTCTCGGCCCGCAGTCCCAATGTAAATATGCAATACAAGGCAAGGGAAAGTCTCAGGTCATAGCCCACAGTCCCAATGTAAATATGCGATGCGATGCAGGGGAAAGTCTCAGGTCTCAGCCCCCAGTCCCCATGTAAATATGCAATGCAATGCAAGGGAAAGTCTCAGGTCATAGCCCGCAGTCCCAATGTAAATATGTAATGCTAGATGTATATCAGATATAGCATAATTCAAAAGTTTGGGAAAAACAGTTGGAAACTATAGAGGAAGGTAATAAACCCAGTTTCAAATAACAGTAACGAGTGGAAAAATCAGGTAAAATCGTTGTATTTGATAAAGTCTTGAGTCGCTACTCAGTTAAACCAATAACAGAAATAATAGGAATTTAAATTGAAGTATGTCATAGAAGGAAACAATGGAATTAGTGAGAATATCCCGTGCAGGTACTCGTCACCACACGTACACTGGGGTTTTATGTAAAAACTCAGTTATAAATGCCTAAGGGAATTTCCCCAACAAATAATTAGGCAAGCCACTTACCTCGACTGTGCTAATCAACCAATAATCACGCTCTTGCCACGAGTATCCAACTACGGGTGGCCCAAATCTATTAAATTCGATTGCATAATGTGAATATCATTTCAAGAAATCAAAATAACTAATTAATTCGAAGATAATACGCGAAATTAGGAATTTTGACCAAAACGCCCCTCCGACCCACGTCTCGAAATCGGGTAAAAGTTATATTTTTCGGACACCCATTCACTCACGAACTCACTCGACAAGAATCATCGAAATCCGATGTCAAAAACCCTCTAAATTCTCAAAATTTCGGTTGGGAAAGTTTCGTCAAGTTCCCATGGGTTTTCCCCCCATTTTTGTTAATTAAACTAAAGAAACAATGGGGATTAATGGTCTAACAATGAATTAGGATAAGAAAATGTTACCTATGATCTTTCTCTTCAAACCCCACTGAAAATTGCCAATTCCTGAGCTCTCAAACGATTTTAGACTTATGAAATTCAAACCCTCGGATTTTTGGAATAAAGATATAGGGATCTCGCACCTGCGGTCCCTTTCACTGCACCAGCCGAAAAGGCATCGCAGGTGCGGAATTCACTTAAGTCCACTGGGGCCGCACCTGCGATCGTTTGGTTGCGCCTGCGATTCCGCACCTGCGGAACCCAAGTCGCACCTACGACCACTGGTCAACTCCCTCACCATCGCACCTGTGACCAGCCCTATCGCGCCTGTATATCCGCACCTGTGGAAAAACCTTCGCAGGTGCGAAACACCAGAAGAAAGTCTGGTTCAGAAATTTGATAGGTTCCAAATTCTCCCGTTAAGCATCCGAAACAACCCCGAGGCCCCCGGGACCTCAACCAAAACCACCAACCGACCCTAATACCTTATTGGAACTAGGTCGAGCCTTAAAACACGTCTCATAACATCAAAATCATCGATTATGCATAGATTCAAGCCTAGGAACTTAGGAAAATTCTAGAATTCACATCTGACGCCGAAACACATCTAAACTCATCCGAATAACCTCAAATTTTGCACACAGGTCATAAATGACATTACGGACCTGCTGTCGCTTCCGAAAATCCATTCCGAGTCCGTTATCAAAATCTCACATATCGGCCGAATTCGCCAAATTTCTAACTTTCGCCAATTCAAGCCTAAATCCACAACCGACCTCGGAAACACACTCTGAGTATGCTCCTAACCCCGAAATCACCCAACGAAGCTAACGGAGTAGACAGAATTCCGTTCTGGATCCGTCTTCACACAGCTCTAGCTACGGCCAGATTTCTAAAGCTAAGTTCCACATTTATGGACTATGTGTCCAAAATCACCCCGGATTTCATCACTCAACGCACCGACAGGTTCCAATAACATGAAAAGATATGGGAGAAGATATAAATATGGGATCGGGGCGCAAATTCTTAAAAATGACCGGTCGGGTCGTTACAATACATTTAGGGATTTATACACTTAGGAATTTATACACTTAGGAATTTATACACTTAGGGATTTATACATATATACGGCTATCAAAGCATATATATATATATATATATATATATACACACACACACACACATACACATAAATACTTCACTGTAATACTATAACGTATATATAATTCAACGATGCATCTGAGTAGGTTATACAGTATTATATACTCTAACCCGACCATGTGTTACTAGCGCTTCATGTATATGTATATATATATATATATATATATATATATATATATATATATAAGAACATGAAGCGCTAGGAAC
>MDKI01248038.1:0-22811 GCA_005239505.1 Nicotiana paniculata
ACATGTTATATGCCTTACATTTTATGTGCGTTAATGATAAAAACACACTTTTTATGAGCATAACATAGTCAATTTCATGTGTAGGTGAATTGGAGATGGAAGCCGACCTAAATGGATGCAAAAACGTCGAAAATACGCTCAAGAGGCGAAAAGGAGTGCAACAGTCTATAGCCAGGCCTTAGAGCCAAAACGCCAGGCCTGGCCTGGATTTATTCAGGCCTTAGAGCCAAAACGTCAGGTCTGGCCTGGCCTTATCCAGGCCTTAGAGCCAAAACGCGTGGTCTCCTGGTTCTGGTCAATTTCGAGTTTTGACGAGTTTAAGTGTTTCCCGGTTGAAATAGAAGTCTCCTACACGTTTAGGGTTTGTCCTAAACTTATAAATAGACCCCAAAAACACAACTTTAGGAGAGATTCGAAGAGGAGAGAAGGGATTCGAACGGCAAGACATCAAATTGTACAGATTTTCTTCATTACTTTGTAGTTTAATTATGCAAGTTATTTTAGATTTGATTCTTATGAATTTGTTTAGCTAACTTCTTTACTCTAGGGTTTTGGTAGAACCCGTAGGGGGATGAATTTATTTTGTTATTAATATAGTTCCGATTGGTTGATTAATCTCTAATTGTTCATGTACGTTCTTGTTGTAGTTAATTGAATGGCCATCAATTAGTTGTGCCTATTTATTATGTATATACTTGAGAGAGAGTGCATATTTAGGTAGTTGTTTGAACAACATCACTCCCGGAGTATAGACGAAAGTCATAACCGAGGGTTTAGAGGTTGGATTAAAGATAACGATACCTCGAGTGCAATATAAAGTGAACTGTAATACAATCTGGATAGCGTAACTTGAGAGAGTGTGTCTAGTAAATTGTCATAATTACTTGAGAGAGATTTATGGTAGATAAAGTGTTCATGATTGATAGAAACAACTAATCAAGCTATATGAAGTATCCGAGAAGTAAATTCACCGACGGGGGAAACCATAACCTTAGATCTTTATTACAATTGTTTACACCTTAGCGTAGTTAATCTTTAGTTTTAATCTTTAGTGTTAGTAATTTAAATAACCTCAAGTGACAGTTGACTATTCTAACAGCTTGCTTGATACGTAAATTTCCTGTGGGATCGACTCTGGGCATAATACCCCGGATTATATTTGCAACGCCCGCTTAGTCTTTTATTAGACATAGTTGAGCGTGATCACGTTAGCTTTTAAATATTCAACTAACTTACCTCTCATTCATGGGCTCAGCTTTTCTCCAATATAAACTTTTCGATCTGGCCATTGTTCGAATATCACAACAACTTTGAGCTCTTTAATTGTTGTTTTGATGTTTTCATTCTCCTTTAGTTCTTGAATTAGATCCGGTCTCGAATCCATATCGGTTTGCTTTGATACATTTTCAGATGAGATTTGATTTACCACGTCTTCCACGAAATCCTCATTTGTATCAATGCTTTCCTTGTGTGACTGCACCACTAAATTGATATTCTTAGAAGTTTGTTGATCCCCTCGAATTTGTTGAATTCCCCATTTTGAAGGGAACTTAATAACTTGATGCAATGTAGACAGCACAACATCCATGTCATGAATCCATGGCCACCCAAGAATCACATTATAGGCCATGTCCGTGCCTATTACTTGAAATTTTATCTATTTGATGACTCCTTCTGTGAATGTAGTTAATATTATTTCCCCCTTCATAATAATGGTTGAATTATCAAATTTGGATAAGAAACGTGCTTTTGGTATCATCCGGTCGCCAATTTGCACTTCGTTCACCACTCGCAATAAGATAATATTCACAGAGCTGCCTGGACCGACCAAAACTCGTTTTACATTAGTTCATGTATAAATAAAGATATTAACAGTGCATCATTGTAAGAAATCATCAATCCATCTGCATCTGCATCATCAAATGTTATTATATATTCTTCCAAGGTTTGACGAACGCGCTTTCCGTGGGATACTGTGAATTACGTCATCTTCTCCCCCGCTTATCACGTTCATTATTCTCTTTGGAGATGGAGGTTTTGGAGGTACGTGTCTATTTTTCATATAAGACTGTTTACCTTTCTGACTGAACAGGTTTGTCAAGTATCCCTGCTTTAATCCTCACCTTGTAATAGTCTGCAATTTGATGTTTTATGGTCGTGGTCATTATGAAACTCGCACCAGAAATCCGGATTTCTTCTGTTTGGGTTAGATCTCATTCATTTGGACATCGCACCTTATCTCCCATACTGCTTAAAACAGCTACCAATTCAGAAGTACTGATATTGAAACTATAGTCTCCAATCTTTGCATTTGTGTTGGTATCCCTATCACGCACACCTCGATCTTTTATGAACCTAGATGATGATGAACCTTAATCTTTGTTCGTCAATCTATGACCATATCATACATTTTGGAACATGTGTCTCACCCTGAGGGTCCCATATAAGGCTCGTAACTATTTTTACCGAACCTCTTTTTAGATTCCTATTGCCTCGATCCTGTTCTCTCATAAACCTTTGACAGAGCAACGATGTCTTCTTCAATCCGCAGTTTGGTACTATACCTATTATATACATCATTCCATGTTGTGGCAAGGAATACTCGTAAGATTTCTTTGAGCCTTCTCGTAGCTTCTAAACTTTTTCATTTAGATTACTTGAAAACACCATGGCTGCCCAGTTATCAGGTACTCTTGGTAGCATTATTCTTTCACGCTGGAATCTATCTACAACTTCTCAGAGCAATTCTCTATCTCCTTTCTTCACTTTGAAGATATCTTTCATTCTTTTTTAAACTTTTTGAGCTCCCGAGTGTGCTTTTATAGACAAATATGCAAGCTCATAAAAGAGTTAATAGAATTTTCAGGTAAAAGAGAATACCATGTTAACGCCCTTTTGTAAGTGTTTCTCCAAACTTTTTGACCAGCACTGATTCAATTTCTGCTTGGTTAAATCATTGCTTTTTACTCCTGTGATGAACACAGTGACATGGTCACGTGGATCGGTTGTTCTATCGTATTTTGGGATGTCATGCATTTTGAACTTCTTGGGAATGGGCAATGGAGCCATTTGCTTGGTTTCCAGGGTTGTTGTGAATATTTGTCGGTATCCACTCCCATAATCACATGTGCTACACCAGGTATTTGCTCGATGCGGTCGTTTTGTTCTTTCACCTATTTCTGCAACGTCAGTAGTAAAGTTTGTAAATCAGAATTATTTGATGTACCTGGTTTCTCCCATCACGTGACTCATTGGGAGTTCCCCCGCTTCCTGAATTAGCAAGACCTGAGTGTGGAATTTCCATAGTTGCAATATTATTTGAGGGAGGAGTTGGTGGTACAGTTGACAGTCCGCTCATGAAAGCTTGGAGAGAATTATTCACGTGTTCAGAGATCAATTGTTTTATAGCATCTTTCTCAACGGTCTGCTCATCTCCATGTCGTTCATTCGTGTGACTAGAAGATCTTTCAGGTGATCCTTCTCGAGAAGTGCGTGGGGATCCCTGAGGTGATGGAATTGGAGTTCCTTCTACCTGTTGGTTGTTGTCATTGACAGTTGACATGATTTGATTATGAGAGAGAAATATTTGGAAAGTAAGAAGATTATCAGAGTCCTGGCAACGGAACCAATTTGTTTAACCAAAAAATAAGATTCTAGATCAAAGCCTATTTTTAGAAGAACTCGGGTTACTGATAACCAAGAAATTTTGTACTTTCTCAATTATCTGAAAGGAAATAAACGTGACAAGAAATATAGAAATAATGGATTGAGAGAAAAAGAAAGTAATTGTATTCCAATAAGAATCAGAACGTCTCCTTAGAAGTGAAATTCTCTTTCTTTATATAGGGTTTACAAATATAATATTTCCTTCCTTTTATGTCTTATTCATTATGAGGATCAATGCCTTTAATGAACTGTTATAATTGGCAATCGTAAATGTTCATGAAGATTCTGTAACGATTCTGATTCTCCTTCCTCGTTAATTGGAGGTTCGTGAATCTTCTCTTTTTACTGTCTTGATTCATTCTATTCGTGTCTCTTCATTGAACAATTTAGGCTCGAGCAACTGTGTCATTTTAACTCGTGAGTTCTTTGTTCGTACCTCTTGTGACTTGTGCATCTTTTAATTGTAACATTCGAGTTGTCATCTTCTTAGTGATCCACATATCATGCCATGTCAGCCACATATAATTCCACGTGTATTATTTATTTTCTACCAATACACAAACCACCACAGGTGCGATGACACTAGATTTCAACAGTTTCCAACATTTCTTCAAGTCCAAATTTCAATGCAATTTCAATTCATTTCAAACCCGAGGCCCACGAGAACCCATTCAAATATACCAACCAGTTCCACAACCGGACCTGCTTAAAGCCTCAAACACACCAAACAACATCAAAATTTTGAATCGACGACCAAAACCTTTCTTTAAACTTTCAAACTTTTAAACTTCGACGTACACGTCTGAACCTATTCCAAGGCTCGGAACCCCAAAGGAAATCGATAACATCAAAATCCACTTCAAACCAGACTTATTAAATTATAAAACTTTCAAAAATGACAACTTTCTACAATAAGCACTGAAATGCTTCTAGGCCATCCGACACTCAACCCGAACATATTCCCAAGTCCGAAATCATAATAAGAACCTATTGGAACCTTTAAATCCTGATTCCGAGGTCGTTCACTCAAAAGTCAAACCTTAGTCAATTTTTGCAGCCTAAAGACCGAATTTTGAATTTTCTTTCCAAATCAACTCTGAACTTCCCAAAATTCAATTCCGAACACACGCACAAGTCATAAAACATGAAGTGAAGCTACTCAACGCTTCAAACTTCCAGACGACACGCTAGAGCTCAAAACGACCGGTCGGATCGTTACATTTACTTACATCTAGCTCTTATATGTTAAAATTGATTTTACACTTATTTGTTATCGAAAGAGTTGAATATTGTAGTAATTTGTTATAACAAGTGGGGTAACCAAAAGGGACTTACTAAAAAAGAGCATGTTTTATTTCAAATATATATTTCTGGTTCTTTAATATTACCATTTTAACTATTACTTTGTCCAACCGAGAAGAGTGCAATTAATTGTTAAACTATAGTAATCGTGAGCATGTGATTTTTCACATACTAAATACTCCGACAAAATTGGATAAGTAAATTAATTTCATAGATTTTTGTTGAATTTTAGTGATTAATTGTGAATTATTTTTGCATTGCATAATCATAATTCATCCTATAAAATTGAAAAAATTGCATAATTAGGTGCATAATCTTAATCATTTTTAGGAAAATTACAAAATTTATCCTTCAATAATTACAAGTGTTAATTGATAATTTCACTTTTTTTTTATTCACTCTTTAACTAATTTTTATTTTCAATTAGATAAAAACTAGAATTAGAGATAATTAATATACTATTTAGTAATTGATTTAATTAGTTAATAATGAAAAGACGATTAATTGACATAATGTGAGTTTATTGGTTAAATTATCAATTTAGTCATTTATCTAACAAATTATAAATTTGATTGATTAGGAGTATTAAATTAATTATTTTATTCCTAATTAGTTTATAATTTGACGAAAATAAGGTTAGCATTATTTATTACTTTTTGAGTTTAATTGGAATTAGTGTTAATTGAACTAATTAAAAGCTTAATTGACCCTAGAGGCTAAATCGGACCTGGGCTAATTTGCCCAGGCCCAAAATCCATTCTCTACACTCACCTGCCCAGCCCAATAGCCCCCTTACCCGGCCTGCCCATCCACTATCCCAAACGACCTCGTTTCATTTGAAAGAGCAAATCCCAACCGTTGACCAAGATAGATCGAACGGCTAGGAACCCCTCTCACACCCACTATAAAATTTTCCAAACGGTCACTACCCCGCCCCCATTCCATCCAAAGCCTAAACCCCAAACCCTAGAGCCGTCTCACATCCCCTTCGTCTCTCTCTCTCTTTTGTCTCAACCAAACCCTAGCCGCCCTAGGGTTCCGCCGCCCGAAAATAGATTATTGGCGGCGGATCTCCACCAATCGACCCCAAACTCTCACCCTACAACCTTCTCATCCCCCTTAATTCCATCCCACAACCAGTTTCCCCAAAACCGCCCAGTTTTGACTAATCTCATATCTGAAAATCCAAAAGGGCTGACTTCCTCTACGAGTCGATTCCAAGACCTCCAATGGTTCACACCGGCATGAGTCGATATCTCTTGGTGAGTGCTATCGATTCATATGGGTTTGGACCATTTCCATGCTCGTCCGAGACCGGCCAAGTTCCGGCAAGTCACCGGAATCTGTCCAAAATCCCTTTAACGGGTATCCCCCACTTCCTTTCTATGTGTTCTTGATTGATAGCATGAATAGGCCGTAGTTTACTCACTGTTTTCCTTTATTACAACACTATTTTCTTATTTTGTTTTTGTTTACCTGTTCATATTTACTTTTTTTTTAAAGTCCCAAATGCATCTAGCTTAGGTTTTTATCACTACTTGGTATGATTTAACTAATCAAGTTTAGTAATTTTCATACTCAAGATTAGCATTAGGTTTTTTTTAAGTTTCCTTTCTCTGCTAATTTCCAGATATCTCTGTGTTGGTGAATTCTGTCAATAAACGAACATGAACAAATGATTGATTAAAATCCCTGAATTTATATGTTGAAATGCTTGTAAGTAAAACAGCCTCTATTAGTTGTTTGCTCGTGTATTGTTTGAGGTCGTCAATTGATTTAGCCTTTATTTTGCTGCCTGTGTTATTAGTCTCAATTAGATGTTAACTTCCAATTAATCATAGGTTAATTTCAACTCTTAGGTTAGATTAGCATATTCAAGTAACTTAAACAAACTGATTCCCCCTAGGCTCAAGTGAAACTTAAACAGACTTTAATACAAGGAATATGACTAAGTCTAACCACTTCGTTAATTCTCATTAATCAACCAAAATCCTAAACAAGTTGAAATCAGTTAATAATTAGAAACTAATCAACCAATTAGGCTAATAATTAGTTCTAAAATAATGTTTGGTCATGATTTAACCTAGACTTATCAAGACTAATTTAGTTAGCAATAATTTCCTGTAATCATTTGTTTAATATTTTGACCTAATCTAATAGTCTCTTAAGTAGTTAACTAAATCCTAAAAGTTGTCTAATATAGTTAGTTCACGATTAGTTGACTAAAGCAAATTAGTTAACCTAGGTTTAATAGTTAATGAAATTTCTGATTTTAGGTAATCGAGTTGAATTAAACAAATTGAATCAGTCAACTTAGGTTAAGGAGTTAAGTTGGTGGACTTGCATTAATTAACAAGATAAACCTAGTTGACTAATAGGAACTTAATAAATTACCTTTTAACTAATTGAATCAACCATAGATAAGAACAACTAATAGTTGACTAAAGAACATAACTAGGGTTAACTAACCAAACTTTAAACAATAACCCAAGTAATTTTAACATTGATTACCCAATAGTAAATTCAGGGACTCCAAGGGGTACATTAGGTAACTCAGTTTATGAAATCAAATTTTTTTCTAAAGAGGAAGGTTCTAGAATAGGGGCAGCTGTCCCAAAGATAAGGTTGACAGCTGCCTTGTGTACTATATAGTACTATTTTTCAGCTTTTGGATAGGGAATATTCCAAAGAATATCCCATTCCCAAATATCCTATAAATAGACCCTCTTTGTAAAGATCCTGGACCTTTTTTTATACTCTCTGAGCTAGTGAAATACAGAATATTTCTCATTTCACAAAAAAAAAGTTATTATTAGAAAGGAAAAATCTGATTTCTATTAGAGGAATTGGTTCTCTGTTCCTTTGGGGGTTTGGCTTTTTTGGAGTCTGGTTGCTGGGAGTCCTAAGTATTTCTACTCAAGATTTCTGGGTTTGGTTATTGTTGAGTACTGGTTCTCTCTGGTTTTCTGTTTGTTGTTGCTGATTTCTCTTCCTTGTTGTTGTTTATTGTTCATACTTGACCTTTATTTGGTCAAGTCTCTTGCTGGTTTTTCTTTCTCTTTAAACGTATGTAACAGTGAACTTTATACAAAGTTATTGAATTCAGACCTTATATTAAACTTGTTGGTTCATGTTGTGTTTTCTTCAAGAATATGTGGATCTGAATCTTCTTCTCCTATTTTCTTAATGTAGAAACTGAAGTAAGATTATCATTATCTGAGTGTATTCATGCAACTCTTGGAATCTGCTTGGTTATGTGCGGAGTTTCTGTTAATAAGCTTAATATTTGATAGCTAGGTGGTAATTTCATATGTGTTTAGCATGTTAGAGAGATAAATTGCACTAGGGTAGATGAATTTGACCTTTCAATGGTCAAATTCACCCCACAATAGTGCACAAACAGTAGTATAGATGGCTGGAATTCACCCTCAAAAGGGTACAAAGTATGTAGTTAAAAGGGCATTAGAGTTGAGGAATTTGAACCTCTGAATGTTCAGGTTCATCCTCTAAAATTCCTAAATAATCAATTCTCTATATGGTTTAGAATCATGTTAAGTTAGCACTAGGGTAGATGAATCTTACTTCCTAATAGTCAAATTCACCCGATTGATAGTGTATAAACAGTAGTTTATCTTGCTGAAAATTATCCTTCAAAGGATATAAGTGTGTAATGAGAAGGAGCCTTAAGAAAGTGAATCTGAAATCACAAAATAGTCGGATTCACTCCTCAAAATGCCCATAGTAGTCAAAGTATTTGAATAAATACTTTGCTAAAATTTGTTGCATAACATAAGGATGACTGTTAAGAGTCTAAACAAAGTGAAATCATTGGATTTGAATCTGACCCCTTCTATGGTTAGATTCAGTCCATAAAAAGGCATGAACATATTTTGTTCTCCTATGACATCATTAAGGTTTAATCTAACTTTCTTTTATGGCTAGATTCATCTCACAAAATTCCCAATGGTCTGTCGTTAATACTGCCGAAGTATTCACACTCTGGACTTATAATTTTAGATTAACATTGAAAAATGCAGATTTAAGTCTTTGAAGGAGATGTTGCTGGCTTGCACAGGAGCAGCAACTAGTTTTGTTTTCCCTTCTTTATTTTTCCTATTAGTAAAAATCAGTATTATTATGGTTTAGAACTAATGTAATAGCATATCTACAATATATTATACACATTTTCCCTTTTCAGTTGTAAATATGGACTGAACTATATAAAATTTATGATCAGTTGTATTTTTCTGAAACATTTATTATTATAGCAGTTATGGGCCAGGCCTGCTAAGGTCACCCGAGCTGGGCCAGGCTCGTGAGCATGGCCCAATTGAGCCTGATAGTGTCAGAATTTCAGGCTTTGGGGCTTGGAATGTTAGACACATTAACTATGTTAAACAATCTGTAACCAGTCCTTTTCTCTTCTGTTGTCAATTAGCATGAGGAGTATTTTATTTATGAAATTCACTGTAAATTTCTCACTACTAAACACAAATGGGTTTCAAATAAATTATCAAAAGATAGAATCTAAATTTCGGATTTTTTCTTAGACTTTCTTTTCTAAATAAAAGTAACCATGGCTTATTTTTACACACCTTCATGTTTATGACTTATAGTCTTTCCTAAAATGTATCAAATTATCTTAATCCAAAAGGTCTCGTTAGTTCGGTTTTACGTTCAAAGGTTGTTCTGTCGCAAAATTTAAGACAAAGTTCCATGTTGGATCCATGAGCTATGTATAAATACCCTTGTTTAGTATATAGGAGTAGATCAAGCGGTAAAAAATCTTGTACATGTAACATTATATTCGCAATTCAAATTTTCCTTATTTATTACCATATAGATGCGAAATGTGTTAGCATTTTGTTCTTAGCTGTTTAGCTATTTGATTTCGAATCGTGTCCAAATGACCTAATTAGGATGGCCTAAAGTGATACAATTCGGGGCTAAAATATGGCCATAGCCCAAAACATGTTATCTTTAGGCTATTGAACATCATTTTAGGTAATCCTTAGGTAGAATGAATACCTTTACTTTGAAATTTCACAAAAATCGATCATTACCTCAAAGTTATCTTAAACTGCACTCAAAAGTGATAACTCATGTCCCCGACTCTAACTCAAAACAATAATAAAATCACATGTTGCAATCGCGGGCGTAATGTGACGCGGTGGCGATGTGTCTAAAAACGAAAAGTGCATGCCACCATGACTTGTTCCAAGATAAATCCATAAACGTCCTAATTGGTCTTAAAGCTAAAACCCCCCTTCAAATATAAAATATAAAGAACAATCAAACATCGCCTCAAATAGGCACTATAAAAATGTCACGACCATAGTCTTGACTACGTAATCTACACTCGGGTGCGACAACTCATGTCTCCGTCTTCAACTCCAAATTATAATAAAAATCACATGTTTTAACTGCGGGTGCATTTCATGTGGCGCAGTTGTAATATGTCAAAAAACAAACAAGTGCACGCCCTCGTGACTTGTTTCAAGATAATTTCATAAATATTTAAAAGCGGTTAAAAAGGTTAAATGCACAATAGTTTAAAACATGTAAATAATTAGATAATTAGGCCAAATATTAATAGTTAAGCGACCGTGCTAGAACCACGGAACTCGGGAATGCCTAACTCCTTCTCCCGGGTTAACAGAATTCCTTACTCGGATTTCTGGTCGCAGACAATTAAAATAGAGTCAAAATTTCCTCAGTTTGGGATTTTTAAAATAAAACGGTGTCTCGGAACGTCGTCAAAAACTTCGGGTGGCGACTCTGATTAATAAATAATCCCAAAATCGATTATGTCACTTAAATTGGAAAAACTCCTTTATTACCCCTTCATCAATCCGGGGTGTAGTGAAAAAGGATGTGTGACAGCTCTGGCGACTCTGCAGGGGACTGAAAACCCAAAACTTCTGGTTTGGGGTTTAGAATTCGAGATTAGAATAATTCTTATATTTGGGCTTTATTATCTAGATTTATATGTTTGAACCTAATGTGCTAAATGCCTCTTTTACCGCTTTGATATTATCTGAATTGTATATAAATTGTTATGCAATCCTCTTCTATCTGAGTCTTCTAAATCATCTGGGAAGTGTGCACTTTGTGTGACTTCCTTTCTGTTAGAGTCATATCCAAATTGTAGAATGAGGTACGGACAAGTTGCAAAGCCGGTGAAGCTTCTTTATTCCCGGTACGCTGCCCCGACCTCGGCTCGAGCAGTCCGCTCAGGTAAGCATGGTCTAGAACAAAACCCCAGGATTCAAACCTAGAATAACAAAACCTCATGCCGGATCCCTAGTAGGAACACTTATTTTCATCACGTGCATTTGACTTAGGAGACTCAACACAGGGGTTGGGTCCGTCTAGGATAGGTGTACCCTAAATAAAACACTATCCTGATGCATCTTACCTGCTACGTGTGCATTTACTTATTTCGGCTTGTGTGTTGACCGGCTAATAAAAATTAAAAAAAAGAGGATATATATATATATATATATATATATATATATCATAAAAAACGAACAGAAAAACCAAGAGTGAGGTAGAGTAGAAAATTCACCTTATTTTGAAAATTCCCATATTTGAAATATCTCGAAACTCTGCCAAAATTTTCTGAAAAATGAAGAAGGAAAATAATATTCCAAAACAAAGTGAGTAGGTGTATATTTTTTAACCAATTAATATTTTTCCCGAACTACGCATTGTTTGATTCTCACCGGTGTGGGATACGTAGGCAACCTTCATCGGGTCCAACTTTATTTTTCAAAATCAAAGGATATAGTCCTAAATTAAATTAGGTGACGCCATTATAGCCTGATTGCCCAAGTGGGGCACCGGAAGGCCGTTTCTGGAAAAGTGGTCGCTTGTGGTTTAAATTTCGACCCAATTTGCGAACACAGCCTTAAAAACTTCCTGCCCGAAGTATCGAAGGGTCATATTCGCAAAAATGGTCCATTACAAAACCCTGTGCAAAAATAACACTTTTCAAATTTTTTGTCGTTTTAATCAAAACGAATGTGCAGGATGAATACAGTTGAAAACATTCCCTTCAGGGCCGTCGAGGAAATCCCTTTAGGACTCCATATGTGGTGGAGCGACTTGGGGCAAGCTAGTACAAAGTCTGTATGAAAGCTTTAGGCGGACTTAATGGTCTTCTAAAAATGAAGCCAAGGTTGGACATAGTCGAGGCTCTAGTATCGTTTTGGGATCCCACCCACAACGTGATCAGCTTTTCAAACTTTGAGTTGACACCCACTCTAGAGGAAATAGCGGGGTACGCTGGTCTCAACGACAATCTTAGAAGTCGGTACCCAGTGGCACCCGGGGCGGTAACTCCACATAAGTTCTTGGATGTGTTGAGCATTAGTCGGGACGTCCAAGACCCACACCTGTCTGAAAGTTTCTGTACTTTCTATTTTCTTTACAAACATTATGGAGATCCCCGGGGTTATGAGGCTGACAACACTAGTCTAACTCACAAAGATCAGGCTAAATGGGAAGCCCGCCAGGGGCTAGCTTTTGTGGTAGCATTCTTGGGCACCTTGATTTTCCCAAGAAGTGACGGATGCATAGATATCGGGCTTGTGAGAATGGCAGATTTCATGATGAAAAAATCCAATGGCACACTTATACCGATGGTCTTAGCCGAGATTTACCGTGCTCTAACAGTTTGCCAATATGAGGGAAAGTTCTTTGAGGGGTGCAACCTGCTTCTACAAATCTGGTTGATCGATCACCTCTATCACCGCCCAGGCTACATGAACTACGGCTTAACCGGTTTGAATTGCATCGAGGAACATGGTACTCGGGTAAAGGGCCACAAATTTTCTGAGGGCACAGAAGCATGGCACTCATACTTGAGTTCATTGACTGCTGACCAAATCGAGTGGACGCTCGGGTGGCTCCCTGTCGTCGAGGTTATCAATATGTCTGCTGAGGTTTGCTATCTTCTGTTTATGGGCCTGCGAAGCATTCAGCCATATGCCCCACACCGGCTCTTACACCAGTTTGAAAGACAATAGGGTGTTCCCCATGACGAGGACTTATTCCAACAAGCCATTGAGTTATGCACGAGAGCTGCATTTCCTGAAGGCAGGGTCCGTCAAATCTGGAACGAGTGCAGGGTTTTAGAACCTCAAACTCGGGTGAGAAATTTATCTAAGGGGGAAGTGGATCCCGCCTACACTTCTTGGTATGGCATAAGAGGCAGAGAGCATCAAGAGTAAGAACGACCCGCAAAGAGACCCCACGTGCTACAATTCACCGAGCAAACACAAGAGCACTGGGCTTGGTTAGAAAAGTAAAATAACTACCAAGCTACCATAAGCAAGTTGGAAGCCCAGATCAGGGAAATCAAATATGAAAACATTCTACAAACCGCCACAATTGAAGGGGAGAAAAATAGGTTAACCCAACAAAATGAAGTTCTCCGGGCCCAAATACAGAAATTAAAAATAGCTGCTGAGAACCCAGAGAGAAGCAGAACTGATGAAAGGCTTATCAACAGTCTGAGGCATAAAGTGTGCAGCTATGGGAATGATCTAGACAAAGCTGAAGAAGAACTGGCCGGAGTTCGGGCAAGATTATCAAGAAGTGCAGTGGAAAGAACAGAGTTTGTCCAGAGACTGAAAAGGAAATATAACAAAGAAGTCACAGACTTGAAGGAAAAGGTGGCCATCCTCGAGAATGAAATGGCCAAACAGGCAAAAAGGTTCAAGGCAGACAGGGAACAATGCTATACCACGATGGCTCAGTTGGAGGAAGGCTTGTACAAATTGCAAGAAAATAATCATAAGGACGCCCAGGTTCTAGAGGCTAGGTCTCAACAGACAGGGCGCTTACTCCAAGATAAGGGCATTATCAGGCAGAGGGTCAGAGAAATTGCGAATTATATTGTCACAAAATGCCAAGAGTGTGAAGATATGGCTCAGACCACCTTCTTCTCGGCAGTAATGATATTCGTCCACAAGATAATGAACGACCTACACAGCCTCCAGCTAGGTTTGGTACGTAGGCCCTTGGCAAGACCGAATGATGTCCCGCGAGCCCCTGGAGCAGTAGAGGCACTTATGTATTCTTGATGTCCTTTTCGAGTATGTATTTCATTTTCCTGCTTGAGTCTACTTTAAGTTTTTGTAGTTTCTTTAATATTTCCAAGAAAATATGACGGAGTCTTTTGTAATGAATGAAAGCTGAAAGTTTTTTCCTAATGAATGAAAATCAAAAATGTTTATGTCCTTTGGTATTTATTACATGAACTACGTGATGATTTGATTCACGTGGCGTCGTGATATGTAGGTAATCCACATAGAATTCTATCATAACCATAAGAAAGGGAACCTAGCGAGGAATAAAAGGGCGGAAATAATAACAAAGGAAAGAATAGTTCAAAACCCAGAAATAAAGCCGGGATGAAATACACAACTTTTTTGCAAAAACATACAGAAAAGCATTTAATTACTTAGGTGCATTGCATACCCCAAACATGCGATTACCGATGTGATAAATGTTTCAACCTAACATTTTGTTGGTTCAATCTTAAAGGTATTTTAGGTGGTTAGTTTTGCGGTAACCTGGCTTCCCATCCTTACTTCACTAGATCAAAAGGGAGCATAGAAATGACGTCTGAAAGTCACTTGCCAATTGTCAACTCTTCCGTGGAAGACCTAAATCCGGTCATCCCAACATCTGAGTCAGCAACAGCTAAAGAAAAAAGGAACGCATGGTCCAATGGTAGGGAACCGCCCTAGTACCATCCCAGGTTTCTCAGAGATAATTCCCAGGGCAGGCGGGACATCCAACATCACCATAAGTTACCCAGCCACACCGTTTGGATATCCAACTATGTCGGCTTACTTTGTCGGAATGCCTTCTGAGGTTCGCCCTCAGGCCCTATTTTCTGGTGTGTCTTCCAACATCTTCATTGCACCACCAATCTCCGTCACGGCTCCACCGACTATCTCTGGGCCAAGTCTCGAGCCGCCAGCATTCACATTCCAAACACCATCCGTCCAACTGGATACCACTCATGTTACTCCCAATGCATAACCCAAACAACCTCATCCTGAGGTCACTTTGGGACAAGACAAGAAAAGCCTCGAGCACGAAGAAATTACTCAGAAAATGAAGAGTATTGAACAGAGCCTCAAGAATATACAGGGGCTGAGTGTGCAGAAAAGCGTCTCCTATGTGGACTTGTGCATGTTCCCCCATATCCACTTACCTCTTGGGTTTAAAACCCCCAAGTTCAAAAAATATGACGGACATGGGGACCCCATAGCTCATCTGAAAAGGTACTGCAACCAGCTCAGGGGAGCAGGTGGGAAAGAGGAACTTCTCATGGCATATTTTGGAAAAAACTTGACGGGGATTGCATCAGAATGGTACATGGACCAGGATATATCCCGTTGGCACATATGGGATGACCTGGCACGGGACTTTTTCCGAAAATTCCAATACAATGTGGACATCGCTCCCGATAGGAACCCTCTATCCAATCTCAAAAAGAAATCCTCAGAGAGTTTCAGAGAGTTTCAAAGAGCACGCCATCAAATGGCGCGAGCATGCTTCCAGGGTCAAACCTCCGATGGATGAGGTCGAAATGGTCAGTGTCATTCTACAAGCACAGGAAGCTGATTACTTCCAAAATATGATGTCCGCCATGTGCAAACCATTTGCGGAAGCAATCAAAATTGGAGAAATGGTGGAGAATGGTCTAAAAACTGGTCGTATCCTGAGCCAATCTGCCATAAGAGCAACCTCTCAGGCCATCCAAAGATGATCCGGGAGTGCAGCCAACAGAAAAAAGAAAGAAGAAGGGGCCATGATGGTTTTCGATGTCAGGAAGCCTCGATAATACCCACGTCCATTTCCCAAAACTTCCCAACATTACTATCCTCACCAAGACGCAGCTTATGCTACGCCCCCTTTTTCCCTATGGGTTAATGAATGCTCAGCTGCATTCCAAGCCGCAACAACAATACAATTAGAATAGAGCTCCACCCCCGAGAAACAACCATCCTCCCCCAGCTCCATATAATCCATCCCCTCCCTAAAACTACCCGTACAACACCTACCCCTGGGAACCACCAAGGAGACCCAACTTCACTCCGATCGGGGAGCCGTATTCAAGCCTCTTCCCAATATTAGTCCAGATGGGGCTTCTACAACCTGTACCTACGACCAGGAAAAACCCAACATCAGCATCATACAAGCGGGGAACCAATTGTGCCTACCATTCCGGAGCAGGAGGGCATGACACGGAGGAGTGTTCGACCCTCACAAGAGTCGTGGAAAGCCTTATAGAACAAAAGAAAGTCGTGTTAAGGGATGAAGAAGCTCCCAATGTGACGAACAATTCACTACCCACTCACAATCATGGTCCCGTCATCGGCATGATTTGCGAGGACCAGGATTTTGATCCAGCTCTAAAGGCCATCATCGCCATCGCAGATGTGGAAAGAAAGCCTAAGGCGGCACCCAAACCAGTCAAAGAGATGAAGAAGAGTAACCCCGTCCCCCAGGTCACGGAGAAGGCTGAGACAGAAACAAATAGGGGAACCTCTAAAGACGGTGTTCTTTACATCCCCAAGGCACCCAGGAAGGAACAAAGTGTTTTGAGCCCTCCCAGGAGGCTACAATTCAACAAGTCAATAATGAACGGCCCAAAAATGTACATGCCGAATGAGACGTATGTGGCGCGGGGGAAAATAATTTCACCAAGGATGAATTTGCCCATGGTTATTAGCCGCGTGCTGCAGACTCCCATGAAGAATACTACTGTCGTCCCCTGGAATTACAACAAGATGGTGGTGACGTACAAAGGAAAAGAAATTACTGGGGAAACAAGTGATATAAACTCATTAGATAAATACCTCAACCTGGAAGAACTGAACAAAAGCAAGCAGAAACGCTTTCCTCCTAAAAGGCCAATCAGTGTCGGAGAGGCAGAAGAATTCTTCAAAAATATGAAAACCACTGAATACGCCATAATTGAGGAGCTCAGAAAGTCCCCCACTCAGGTCTCACTTCAATCCTTGCTGATAAATTCAAACGAGCATCAGAAAATCCTGATCAAAACACTTAACGAAGCATATGTTCTGGCCGAGACCACGGTTGAGAAAATGGAAAGAATGGCAGAGCAATTTTTCAAAATCAACCGGATCTCAATTAGCAAGAATGACTTGCCCCCAGAAGGGGCTGCCCACAACAAAGATCTCCACCTAACTGTTAAATGTGAAGGTTACTATGTGAAAAGAGTTATGATGGACGGCGGATCTGGGGTTGATATTTTCCCTCTCTTGACCCTACAAAGAATGGAGATAGAGACTGAGAGGGTTAGGCCCAACAATGTGTGCATCCGCGCATTTGATGGTATCAAGAGAGACACGATCGGGGAGATTGATTTGGTCTTGACAATCGGCCCTGTAGATTTTGAAGTGACATTCCAGGTCATGGATATGGATACTTCCTACAATTATCTCCTGGGAAGGCCTTGGATCCATGCAGCAGGGGCAGTTCCATCTACTCTCCACCATATGGTTAAGTTCGAATATGAAGACCAGGAAATTGTGGTCCATGGAGAGGACAAGCAATCTATTTAAAGGGACCCATCAGTCCCCTGCCTGGAAGCAAGAGAAGGCAGCGAGCACATAGTCTACCAGGCTTTCGAGATTGTGGTTGTGGACCAGCATGAGGAAGGAACCAAGTGCCCTCAACCCTTCCTATCAAACACATCAATTATGGTCGCTAACGACATGATTAAACATTGGTACACACCTGGAAAAGGGCTTAGGGTGTCCTTTCAAGGAATTAAAGAACCTATCACCTTGCCTACCAATAAAAAGTTCTTTGGCATAGGGTTTCAAGCTACTCCCGACGATGAAAAATGGGCTGACCAACGTAAGAAAAATGGTTGGGTATTGCCTCGGGCGATCCCACACATCACCACATCATTTGTCAAGCCAAAATACATGGAGAAAGAGGAAGAGGCTTTCACAGCCGAAGAAATCGAAGAAATATGCGGAGCAATGAGACTGATTTTGTATGAGGCCCATATGGTCCAACCAGGAGAAGGCTCCAGCACTGCCGAAGTGAAGTATATGGAGCCTGATGCCAAGTTGTAAAACTGGAAGGCTACTCAATTCCTCGTCAGGCGGGAGTCCCAGTAGTTCAGCTTTTGCCATCCTTTCTGCACTATCAGTTATTTCAGGGTGTAACTCAAGTGTTTTTAATTTCTTGCCTTTTAAATTCCGATGTGAACCCTCCTATGTTCAAATTAATGAAATGAAATCCAAATTTCATCGTCTATTATTCTTTCTGATTTTTGTTTACTTTTCTTATTTTTTCAGTCCTAATATTGCGGCCTTAAAAAACATGACATGCTTGCGGACTTCATGCTCTGATCTTAATACGACGTCTAACCTCGAAATAATGAATCAAGAACCGGAATATGACGAAGAATAGGCTTTTAGAGAAATAAATCGAGAATTTGAAAAATTCGAGAATAAGCCTAAGCCAAACTTAAACGAAACAGAACACGTTAACGTGGGCAGTGAAGAGGAGATTCAAGAAACCATGATAAGCGTCCACACGGACGAAAAGACTAGGGAAGCCTTGATTCAACTCCTATTTGAATTCAAAGACGTGTTTGCTTGGTCCTACGATGACATGCCCGGACTAAGTATTGACTTGGTGGTACACAAATTTCCAACCTACCCCGATCATCCACCTGTCCAACAAAAGTAGAGGAAATTTAAAACAGACATGAGTGACAAGATCAAAGAAGAGGTCGCTAAACAACTAAAGCCTGGGGTAATCCGAGTAGTCCAATACACCACCTGGCTGACCAATGTGGTTCTGGTGCCTAAAAAGGACGGAGAGGTCCGAGTATGTATCGAC
This sequence comes from Nicotiana paniculata, assembly GCA_005239505.1. Taxonomy (NCBI): domain Eukaryota; kingdom Viridiplantae; phylum Streptophyta; class Magnoliopsida; order Solanales; family Solanaceae; genus Nicotiana; species Nicotiana paniculata. The sequence continues at coordinate 18,877 of MDKI01248038.1, forward strand.
TACCGAGATCTGAATAAAGCAAGTCCCAAAGATAATTTTCCACTACCAAACATACATATCCTAGTTGACAATTGTGCCAAACATGACGTACAGTCTTTTGTCGATTGTTATGCCGGATATCACCAGGTGTTGATGGATGAAGAAGATGCAAAAAAGACAGACTTCACTACACCCTGGGGAACATACTGTTACAGGGTCATGCCATTTGGTTTAAAGAACGCTGGGGAAACTTATATGAGGGCCATGACCGCCATATTCCATGACATGATGCATCAGGAGATTGAGGTGTACGGGGATGATGTGATCATTAAGTCCAGAACCCAAAGTGACCATGTGCAGCATTTGAGGAAATTCTTTGAATGCCTGCGCAAATATGATTTGAAATTAAACCCAGGCAAATGCGCTTTCGGAGTTCCATCCGGAAAATTACTGGGATTTGTAGTCAGTCGACGGGGCATCGAGCTAGACCCGACAAAGATAGAATATATTCGGGACATTCCACCCCCAAGAACCAGGAAGGAAGTCATGAGTCTGCTGGGTAGGTTGAATTACATCAGCAGGTTCATCGCTCAGTTGACATCCACATGCAAGCCTATATTCAAGCTTCTGAAAAAAGATGCAGCCATCAAATGGACAGACAAGTGTCAGGACGCTTTCGACAAGATCAAAGAATATCTTTCAAAATCCTCCAGTGTTAGTCCCACCAGAACCACGGAAACCTTTGTTCCTATACCTGACATTGCTAGAAAATTCCTTTGGGTGTGTTCTCGGGCAGCATGATGCAACCGGGAAGAAAGAGCATGCTATATATTACTTAAGGAAGAAGTTCACAAGCTATGAGGCAAAGTATTCTCAGTTAGAAAGGACTTGCTGTGCTCTAACTTGGTTTGCTTAAAAGCTACGGCATTATTTGTTGGCTTATATCACCTACCTCATCACGAGGCTGGATCCTTTGAAGTATATATTCCAAAAGCCAATGCCCACCGGGAGATTAGCAAAATGGAAAATTTTTCTCACAAAATTCAACATTGTCTATGTCACTCGCACAGCAATGAAAGCCCAAGCATTGGCCGATCATCTAGCTTAAAATCCGGTTGATGATGAATACCAAACCTTGAGCACTTATTTTCCGGATGAAGAAGTCAACTTCGTCGAAGTAATCTCGGAAGGCACTGAATCCTGGAAAATTTTCTTCGACGGAGCAGCCAATGCAAAAGGTATTGGGATAGGGGAAATCTTGATTTCTTCCATAGGACAACACTACCCTGCCATGGCCTGCCTCCGTTTCTTCTGCACCAATACTGCTGATTATGAAGCTTGTATAATGGGCATGAACATGGACATTGACATGGATGTAGAAGAGTTATTAATCATGGGGGACTCCGATTTGATCATTAAGAAGGCTCAGGGAGAGTGGGAAACTCGAGATGTTAAGCTCCTTCCCTACAGACAGCATGTGGAGGATCTTAGTAAGAGATTCAGAGCCGTCGAGTTCAGATATATTCCTCGGTGCCACAATGAATTAGCTGATGCGCCAGCCACCCTGGCTGCAATCCTGCCATATCTGGGTAATGTTCATATAGACCCATTGGAGATCCAAATCAAGAAAAAACATGGTTATTGCAACACGGTTGAAGTAGAACACGATATCCAACCATGGTATAATGATATTAAAATATTTTTGAAGACAAAAGAATATCCAGAGCAGGCCAACAGAGACCAAAAGAGAACCATCCGAAGGCTCGCCAGCAGTTTCTTCCTAAGTGGGGAAGTACTGTATAAAAGGACTCCCGATCTAAATCTATTAAGATGTGTAGATGCCAAAGAAGCCAAAAGGATTATCAGTGAGGTGCATTCAGGAGTATGCGGTCCCCACATGAATGGGTACGCCCTCGCAAATAAAATATTGCGGGCTGGATATTATTGGATGACCATGGAGAAAGATTGTTTCGGTTTCGTCTAGAAGTGCCATAAGTGTCAAATACATGGCGACTTAATCCATGCACCGCCATCAGAGTTGCATCCTATGTCAGCACCCTGGCCGTTTGTTTCCTGGGGAATGGATGTCATCGGGTCAATCGAGCCAAGGGCCTCAAACAGGCACATATTCATCTTGGTTGCTATCGACTATTTCACAAAATGGGTCGAGGCAGTCACGTTCAAAGTTGTCACTAAGAAAGCGGTGTTGGATTTCGTGCATTCTAATATCATCTGTCATTTTGGTATCCCAAAAACTATCATTATCGGCAATGCAGCAAATCTGAACAGTAACTTGATGAGGGAGGTATGTGAACAGTTCCAGATCACACACCATAATTCGGCCCCTTAAGAACATGCACACATCGGTTGGAGCTATCCCTTACCTATTGGTTTATGGCACTGAAGCCGTAATACCCACAGAAGTTAAAATTCCTTCCCTTCGGATTATTGTCGAAGCAGAAATTGAGGACAATGAGTGGGTCAAACCCGGCTGGAGCAATTAACTTTGATTGATGAGAAAAGGATGGCCGCAGTGTGCCACGGGAAATTATACCAGCAAAGAATGGCCCGCACTTACAACAAGAAAGTGCGACCTAGGAACTTCGAAGTGGGGCAACTTGTCTTAAGACACATCCTCCCGCACCACGAAGAGGCGAAAGGAAAATTCGCCCCAAATTGGAAAGGTCCATACATCATAAGGAAATTTCTACCAAAAAGAGCGTTATACTTGGGAGACATTTAAGGAAATGACCCCGAAATGGCTGTCAATGCAGATGCAGTCAAAAGGTACTACGTTTGATCCTCTATATAATGTTAAAAGTTCTCCGACTAAGGTGACGAAGGCTTTCATTCTCGCCAAACACCATTAACCCTTTTGCAAACCCTTTGAGTCGGTTACTCTTATTTGATTACCCTATTTGAAACTCGAAAGTGTTATTCGAAAAAAAAAACAAAAACAAAAATGTTTCCCTGAACTACGTTCGACTTGATTCCGAAAGGATACGTAGGCAGCGTCTCCCTAGGGTTCAGTCACACCAAAATAAAAATCCACATTTTCCCAAGAGTTTAAGTTGGGGCAAGTGTTAAGATTTGGTGATGTGTCACCTTAAAGGTTCCAAAGTTGTAACTCAACACACATTCTTTTCACCAAAAACCCTATTCAAGTCCTTCCAATCAATAGGCAAAGATGTCCAAAATTGGAGGATACAGTTGTTTGGATCCAAACACAAGTAAATGAGGGAAATTAAAATGAGAGACTCTCATTGGTGAAAACCCACACGGGCACCGTGAGGCAACGGTAAGCAGAGAAATTAAAAATGAGAGAGTCTTGTTAGTGAAAACTTGCAAAGAGAACTACAAGGCGATGGTGAGAAGAGAAATGAGAGAGGTTAGTTGGTGAAAACCCGCAAAGGGCACCACTGATCGAAAAGGATAATGGGTCATTGACATGGATGCAGTCCGGGGCAAGGTTTCTCAATCTCGAGGTAATAGTTGTGATGAATTTTTGAGAGTCGGACGGTTTACACGGATCAGGAATCCAGTCCAAAGGGCATGGAATGTTCATTAAAGTCCGCATGCACTCCAGATAAGTCCTTCTTTCCTTTCCCCGAAAGGGACACCTTTTGTTTAAATTCATTGTCCATTCTGTCATTTATTTTTCTTTTAAATCTCTTTTGGTCTAACTCTGTCCCGAAACTAAGGCAGAGAAAGGATGGCAAGACTGATTTACAGGGCTCTCATTTGACACGGGTCAATATGCAAAAGACACCCAGCCTCGTCAGGTGCATTGTGTCGATCTCGACTCGCCGCCGATACTCCAAACTCAAAACCTTGAAAGGAGAAAATTAAATCGAAGTGCCTATAAAGGCGAATGAATTAGAAAGGTTGAGCCCCGCATAGCTAACCATCTTGGCAAGGTTTGAAAAGCCGAAATATCCCAAATACCCTAAAGTTAC